>VZRF01007612.1:0-71518 GCA_013396875.1 Vireo altiloquus
CAGGCTCCCCACTGCAACAATTAGTCCTCTGCTCTTCTTAGCCAATGAACTACACTGTAGAAGTGTTAATTCACTTCCAGGACTTCTTTAGGAGAAAAGGTTTAGAGAATTTTTGAACAAAAACTCCTGTGTAATTCTGGTGGCGACTAAGTCCAGACTGATTTCAGCATTCCTCATATCTCAAAAACACTGTTCCATGAAGCTTAACATCGTCCCAGCAGTCTTTGAACGCCACCTCATGCCCTTCTGCTACATCGTCTGGTAAATGGTGAGTTTATCGTTTTAAAAGAATCTACCCTAATGAATTGCAACACAGCCTTCACAGCATTCCAGAAATCTTCAACTGCAATAAAAGCACCCCCAAGAAATAACAGCTAAGCTTTCTCAGAAGGCCAACAAGACCTATTTTATTCACAGGAATTCTTTAAAAGTACTGGATATCATGGGTATGGCAGCCTGCTGTCAAGGTAGTGGCTACAAATCTCTCTGCACTGCTTGACCTTGGGAACCAGAATCATTCACCATGTTTACATGTATAGATTTAACTATTGCTTTTCATCCATTTAGTGCAGAGGAATATATGTGTGTGGTCTTGTCACTGCCTGGGGCTGCTTTTATGATTCGGTGCTGAGGCTGGGATGAATGCTGCACTTCTGTACATTTAACTCATATAATGCACCTCCTGCTGCTAAGGCTGCACTTCTAAAGATCCTTGGGTAACTTGAGCCAGGTTGTTGACTCAAAAAAAAAATTGTAGGCAGTAGGACAATATAGACACAAAATAAATAGACACAAGATTTCTGTGAATAAATTTAGATTACATAGAGTTAATGTCAGTCAGAGAAATGAGATTCTGAAAATCTCAGTGAGAAACAGAGGATAAAAAGCACAAAAAATTGAAGAAAGCTCAATGAATTACTTTAAAAGATTATATGCCCTGATTTTGTGTGGTAGATAAAAGTCTGTACCAAATGAGTATAAGGTCCTTTGCAACTTATGTACAATAGTGCCTTGCATATTTCTTTTTTAAATATTTAACAAGAAAGAAAATGTACAGAGCTGCATGAGCTACAGAACAATTTCACAACTCATTGATTGGAACAATCTTGCACTTTGTCCTTCTGAGATTCAAAACACTGATAGAAGATCTCAAAGTTAAAAAAAATTTGCCTCATTCATATGACTAATTCCATATTCAAAAGTCCTGAGAATTATTAGAAGAAAATAGGAACATTATTATGAGCCATGTTAAAATGGAGATGATAGATGATGGATTAAACAGAAGAGAGAGGTCAGAAGCGAAAAGTGAGAACCTGGAGTCATTTACATTAAAATGGTTGGAATTTTGTGTATAGAGGAAATTATGCAGAAATATCACATCAGGAGAGAAAAGAAGAGGATCACAAATTGGAAGACAATCAAGTGAGAGAGATGTTATGTGACTTAAAGTATAAAAGCTCTACCTCTGAGCTCAGACCTCTCAGTTATAAGAGGCAGATTTTCTTTTGCATCATCTTTTATCTGCCTGTGTATCCTAGGTTACAGATTCTTTTTCTTCAAGAAAATATTACCCTCTCCACTGGCATACAATTTTTTTGGGCTTTGGCTATCTCATCCATGGTGTGAAGGATAAAAAGTGTTGCCAGCTGAACCAGTGTGGTCTCACTTGAGGAAGGAAGTGCTAGAAATTGGAATAGAGATGTTACAGAAAGTAATTCTTAGAACAGTAAGACTATATCTATTTGTTAGTTATGCAATGTTCATGCAATTATAAAAAAAAAAAAAAGGAGAAAAACATATTGGATAATGAAAATATTGGAGAAAAGTTTTGAAAGTGAGATTTTTACATGCTTGGAAAGCACTGCACACAAAATTATGCTCAAGTACAAGGTTCACTGCAAATGGATTCAATAGGAGAGTTTGTACATCATTGCATCCATAAAGCATGTAATCCATGACATAAATACAAATATTAAGGGAAATGCATTTAGGTAGGTAGGAATGCCAGCATTCAAATGACTATAAAATTAGATTAAGTAAAAAATAAAGGAAACCTTACAAGCAAGCCAAATATGGAAATTCCCTATGGGCAAAAGTAAATGTGAGACAGTGAAATTTCAGAAATGTTCTGATCCAGCAGAACTTAGGCAAAAATTCATTACATATAGAGTTTAATACTTGACAAAAGCTAATATTTTCAGCATATATGAAATATATTTGCACCAGCTCAAAAAACTGTTATTCTAATATAACTAACCTAAATTTCAGTAGTGACACAATGTACTTAAAATAAAAAGTGGAACTTATAGAAAAATAAGTATAAGCTGTACTGTGTTTGTGCAACATGTTTTTATGGGGAGGGAGAGTGTGGTTGTGTTGGTGTCTGTGTGTGCTACAGCAGGGGTGGCTTCTGTGAGAAGATGTCAGCAGCTTCCCCTGTGTCAAATATAGCCAATAGCCATCTGGTTCCAAGATGGATACACTGCTGGCCAAGGACAAGCCCACCAGGGACCGTGGCAAGGCCTCTGGGATAACAGATTTAAGAAGAAAGGGTGCAACAACAGTAGCAACCAGAAAGAGGAGTGAGAAATTGTGAAAGAAACACACTTGGAGAATCTAAGATCAGTGAAAGAGGAGGAAGAGGAGGTGCTTCAGGCACCAGAGGAGAGAGTTCCTTGCAGCCGATGGTGCAGGCCATGGTAAAGCAGCTGTCCCCCCACAGCCCATGGAGGTCCATAGTGGATCAGAGATCCACCTGCAGCCCGTGGAGGACCTCACTCTGGAGCAAATTCATGCCCAAAGGTGGCTATAATTCCCTGGAGGATTTGAGCTGTAGCTAGTTTCTAGTAGGAACTGTGGACCCATAGAGTGAGGATTCTGTGCTGGAGCAGGTTTGCTGGCAGGACCTGTGACCCTGCAGGAGACCCAGGACGGAGCAGTCTGTTCCTGAAGCACTGCACCCCATGGAAAGGGACCTGGAGCAGTTCATATAGAACTGCAGCCTGGTGGAAGGACTCACATTGGAGGAGTTCATGGAGGACTGCCTTCCATGGGAGAGATTCCATGCTGCAGCAGGGCAGGAGTGTGGGAAGTCCTCACCCTGAAGAGGAAGGAGCAGTAGAGATGTGTTGTGAACTGACTGCAGCACCCAGTCGAGTCCCCCTGCACCACTGCGTGGGAGTACATAGGGAAAACTAGGAGTGATGTTAAGCTTGTGAAGGAGGAAGGAGTGGAGGCAAGTTGTTTTTATGATTTTTATTTCTGATTATCCTACTTTGATAATAAATTAAATTAATTTCCTGGGTTGAGGCTGATTTTGCAGTGACAGTAATCAGTGAGTGATTTCTTCCTGTCCTTATCTTGACCCATAAGCATTTTGTTATATTTCTTCTCCCCTGTCCAGTTGAGGACAAGGAGTGATAGAACAGCTTTAGTGTGCAGCTAGCATCCAGGGTCACCCACCACATAAACACAAACCTTTATATGGAGACATATGTCTCTTCTCGTCCAGTATTTACATCCGAAAGGGAAAGCTGTTACCACAATCTTTCATTAGACTGCCATAATTTCTTAAATTATATTTAGGCCTTCACCATCACCCTCAGCTAGAATGGTTTGTTTTCTCTTGTTCTCCGTCAAATAAATGTGTGATTTTCATAGGCCACATAAAAGCTCACTAAGTTGTGCACATCTCCTGAGGGGACAGTCAGGTTTTCAAAGTTGTCATGGAAAGAAAACCAATATTGGAGTCCCCTCACAGACAAGCCTTCAATTACTGCTGTTTGACCTTAAAAAAACCCAAACCAGTTAGTCTCTCAGCTCCTCAGAAGAATCACATACCTCCTGTCTCTCCTCAGATCTCTCATTGACTCTGTCTTTTACACACATTATTTTTCAGTACTTTGATCCCTGTGTCCTGAGTTCAAAAATCCCCCATATATCAGATCTTGCTCTCTTCAGTTTTATTTCAGACAAGTGGGGTTTGCCTTTGGCATTGCTACAGAAAGCATTGAAAGAATAAACATCCCATTACTGGAATGAGGAACTGTACTACCTTTAATACATCTTCTGATTTTATACATTCGGGTATTATCATTTCTGTGACACCAGGAAGAGATAAATAGCAGCTTTCCCTTTCCTTCTTTTTTGCAGAAAATAATGTAAGTGCTGGTAAAATTTTCTCTAATCCTTAAACTTCTGCTAACTCCTCTCCTGAGGTTTCTTACTGTTCTACTGCATTAAGAGACAGAGTTCCTTTTACAGCCTAGCTCCCACCTACATAGGTGTTGACACTGTAGAAAAAAAAGCCACTGGAAAACCAAAAACTCTGTCATCATTTCCTTACCAGACAGGACTACCCTCCTTGAAAGTACCTGAAAACTGTGTCTAAACAGAGAAAACACAATCAGATAAAACATTATGGGCATTAGTTAAAGTTATCACAGAAAAGGAATTTAGGATTTTGGAAGCAAGCTTCCAAAATCAAGCTTCCATTTCCATGACCACATTTTTTCTTATCAATAGAGCAGAAGACAGAAGGTATTTGGAAGTATCTGCCAATTTTACTGATGGTCTTTTTTTCTAGACAACTGTGCTGCACAAAATTGCCCAGCAGGCATGTGTTCCATTGCGTGTTGGATTCCTAAATGATCCGTGTTCCATTATATAATGCTGGATTTTATTTTACACCTCATGGAGTTCCAGAAAGAGAGTACTGAATAGCAGAAACACCTTGTGTCTTTGAAATTTTCCTGGTCATTCTAGTATATGCTAAAACTTGTCCAAATTTATTGGCTCAAGTATCACAGATTAGGTGTCTAGATTCTTTATTTCAGTTTGCCCATGAGTGTTGCTGCAATTCTTAACTCTCACATGCAATTTTTTGGCAGATTTGTCAGAATGCTGTCTCTTAATGTGCCTGTACAAGGTGAGTCAGGAACACCTGGGATCCATGAAGAGTCTTGGTTCCTTAAAAATATTATCATTGCCAAGATAAAATCCAATTTTCCTCTGGGAACCTCTTTGGAAGACCTACTGTTGAAAACATAAGCTCATACAATAACTTTATGTAATGGGTATCATCAGGGGAATTGAATTAGGTCAGTTTGCCAAAAGAGCTCTCTGTACCAAGTTTTCTAATTTCATCATGAAATGGACTGCAGAGCAGAAATCAATTTTGTGCTTGCATTTTCCTTTCTGATCTTTTGGCCGTGGCTTTTGCATGCATACTTTTAAAATAAATGGTAAGCACTATGCATTGGCAGCTTTAGATTACTGCAGTATCTCCAAATTAGTCTGTCTTATAGAAAGACTAGGCAAGCAATTCCTAAATAAGGTGGTGTATTTTAATTCCAGCTGGCAACTAAACACCACCGAGCAGCTCGATCATGCCCTTCTCACCCCACCCCCTGGTCTCTGCTGGGATGTGGGAGAGAGAAAAGTGACAAAACCCGTGGGTTGAGATAAAGACAGTGTAATAGGTAAAGCAAAAGCCATGCACAAATCCAGTTCAAAACAAGGAATTAATTCACCGCTTCCCATGGACAGGTAGGTGTTCAGCCATCTCCAGGAGAGCAGGAGTCCACCAGGAGTAACCATTACTTGGGGAGACAAACACCACCACTCCAAACATCCTCTCTTCTTCCTCCTTCCCCCAGCTTTGTATACTGAGCCTGCGGAGTAACTACAGATTTGTTAGTCTGGCCTAGTTCCTGGAAAAATTATGGATAAGGTTACACGGGCTACTCTTGAAAAGCATTTAAAGAATAATGGGATCAATAGTCACGGACAACATATGTTCACAAAGGAAAAGTCCTGTTTAACTCATTTGATATCCATTTGTCACCCACTTAGTGAGCTGAAGGGAAGGCAGTGGAAGGATTTTAGTAGGGCTTTGATATCATCCCTTACAGCATCCTTCTGGACACGCCGGTCAGCTCCGGAGTGGGTAGGTTCACAGTGCACTGGATGAAGAACTGGCTGAAGTATAAGCTGGTAGAACACAAATATAAACTGATAGAGCAGTGGCTGTGAAGCAACCCTCCAGAAAGGGATCTGGGGATGCTGGTCGACAACAGGTTCAGGTGTCAGTGTTTCCTGGCAATACAGATCACAAATCACATCCTGGGGTGAACCGAATGCAGAATCATCAGCCGATCAAAAGAGGTGATAATCCTGCTGTATTCAGTGGTGGTGCAGGCTCACCCTGTGTGCCATTCTGGATCCCAGAATTTAAGTAGGATGTGACAGTGTTTCAACACATTCAGAGAAGGGCAAAAAAGCTGGTGAAAGGGCTGGAAAGAATGTCCTGTGGGGAGCTGCTGAGGGCTTTGGGCTTGTCTAGATTGGAGAAAAGGAGACTGAGGGTCAGCCTCGTTGCTCTCTACAGCTTCCTGAGGAGGAAGCTGTATTGGAGAGGGAGGCACTGATCACTTCTCCTTGGTACCTAGTGATGGGATGTTGAATAGTTTAAAGCTGCACCAGGGAAAGTTCGAAATGGGTATTAGGAATAATTTCTTTACCAAGTGATGGTCTAGCACTGGAATTAGTTACCTAGAGAGGTGGCTGATATCCCAAGGCTATTTAAGAAACATCTGGACAATGCCCTTAATAATATTATTTAACTTGATCAGCCCTGAATTGGTCATGCAGTTGGACCAGATAATCTTTGTATGACCCTTTCAACAGAAGTAGTTCTCTTCTCTTCTCTTCTATCTAAGGCTAAATCTCTACAGTTTTAGGCAAATGCATTTTGTTGGTGAAGACTGATCACTACATAAGCTGTTGCCTAGGCAACAAGCATGAGCAAAAATAATAGCTGTCCCTGAAGTAAAGACTCACTGCACTTCAATAAAACTCCCCAGCATAGTTTTATTCTCCTTAATCTCCAAACTCAGAGCACAGAATCCAAAGCATGTGAGCAGTCTATGAATGATTTGCTTATTTTCAAGTGGCTGAACCCTCGATATAAGCAGTTCTGCAACAGATAGTATATTCTCTTGAACTTTAGATTTAGAGAAAGTTTGGTGAGGGATATTCATGTATAATGAAAAATCTGTTTTGCTGTTACTCACTTGATATATGGCTTTGTAATGAATAGTACAACCAGTTGCATTACAAATGCCTGGAAAAGAAAAAACATTCCCTTTCCATTCATTACGGAATATTTAGAACATGATCCATCTGCATTAACTTATGTATTTAAATGCTAGAGTTTGGACAGAGTTTGAGACTGCAGGCTTGTAAGTTTATTCATGGGGTTCAGTTTGCTAATGCTGGCAATTCTCTGATTCAGAGAGCTATACATGTGACAAACTGTAGATATTTACCTTAAACTGAGATATCAGATCTCAACATTATTAATTAGAGGGTAGTTTCTCTGAAGCAAATGTAAGTATCAAATGTCATTGGAAACTCCTTAGGGTATATGAGACATTTTCATTAGGCTAGACCTGCAGCTAATCTCTGTTCTCACAGGTTGGTAATGGCAACTCAGGCAAGATAGTATTCTATGTCAAATTACACTGACAACTAAAGCAATTTAGGGAATTTTGACAATTCACTTAAGCCCTACATCACTGATGAAGCCTAAACATTTATATTGAGACACAGTTAGTGTCAGGAGTCTGGAGTTTGAACCCACCTTAAAAGTTTATGACATTCTGGCTCAAAAAGTCTTCTGTACTTTCTAGTTCTTCTGCAACTTTTTATGACAACCAATAAATTAATAAAAAAAAATGTGTGGATGTGGATTTTTCATTTATTTGTTTAATTCTCGATCTGATTTGCAATGTAAATGAATTTTATTTCTCTGTCCTGGTTTTGGCCAGGGATAGGGTTAATTTTTCATGGTAGCCATGAGGGGGAAGAGCCTGGATTTGTGTGGGCATGGCCAAGACTCTAATTCTATTCCATACCATCTTATGCTATTGCCTGGGGCAGGGGACTGTCTTGCTTCCTAGAAATAGGGTGTCCCTTTCCAGATGGGGAAGAAGCATGACGGGAATAGGGTCCATCCACTACTGTTTCATTGTCCTGAGCTTGGTGAGCATCTTACATGTAAATTAGTCTCTCTTTTACTTTTCATTTCTTGTTGCTGTTTCCATTAAAATTGTTCTTATTTCAAACTGTGATTTTCATCTTTTTGTCCAGTTCTCAACTCCAACCTCCAAGCAAGAAGGGAGAGGGGAAGAGGGAGAACGAGTGAGCTGCAGCTGGTTTGGGAAAGTCCTAATGAGTGCACTGAACTGGGGAGTACCATTCCTAAGCAGGAACATTCTCCCATGTACTAAAAAAATAATCCCTTAACTTAAAACAGTCTAGATTCATATTTTCAATTATGAAATATGGTAATAATGTAGTTCACAGATAGCTGGCCAGAATAGAACAATCACGTAAATATATGTCTGTACCCAATTCCAAATCAGATCTGTTAAGTTTAAGGTCAATGGGTTACACTTTCAGTTTTCTTCATATCTCTATGTCATTGTTTCGCTTGCATTCACAACCCCAGATGCCATTCTTATTTCACAGTCCTGATATGGTTACTAGTGAGGTTTCATATCACATCCAGCTAGAAGGCAAAACTCCCCTTGCTGCAGAGGACTTGTAAGGCAGTTCAACCAATTGACCTGTATAGGTTCAGCACAATATTCCAAACACAGAAGGACTTCTGTTTGTCCCTTCTCTTGCTAGTCTCTACTCAAGCTCTGTAACACTGTTTAGAGAGAAACACATTAACATCTGTGCAAATTGTTCAAGGAGGGGAGTATTGCATTACTCAAGATCTTAACATGGGCTGCAGGACAAAGAACTCTTCTCACTCTCCTTTAGCTTTCTTTTAGCTACTTGTTTCTGCTGTCTTCCTTGCATCAGAGTATGCCATAAAAATTATTTCCAGCAGAAGCAGTGCTCAAATGTTTGTTTCCGTGAAAGGCTCCAAGACACAAACAGCTTTCTGCATTTTCTGAGACAAAACATTTATCATGAAAAGGACTTCTGTTTTCCAATTCAGCTCAGTGGATACTTTTGAAAACCAATTAAAATGTAATAGTAACATATCCGAAAACTCTGTAGTCTATTAAGTAGTTGATGGTACCAGCAGTCTTTTAAGAATGTGTTTGATAATTTATAATGAAAGTTAACACCACCATTAGCATGAAATTAATGCCCATTTCCCCTAATGAAGACCTCTGCAATTTGTATGAGTTTTCATTACTCTCTTAAATTTGCTGTAATAAATCTCTTTGCAACCCAGTATTGTACCTTAAATTCTCCATTTTGTTATCTACAATAGATTTTTAAGAAAGCATTATTTTATTTTTTTAATTTGTTCTTTTTTATTGTTGTTTTGGCTACTGTACAAAGACTGAAATATCTTTGTTTTCTGTTTAAAATCTTAAAAAAACACTACTCAAAATGAGTAGTGTTCATGACTTGAATTCATGATATGGCAACTGTAGAAAAGGAAATAAATGGGGGTAAGAAAGTAGAGTCACCTTCTAGTGCTGTTAGTTAGTTTAGACTGCATACTTTATCAAAGCTGCTTTGCTTTCTTGTCCTTAAAGCATTTGGTTTCCCCTTTGTTGCTTTTCTGTGCATTTGAAAACCTTTGTTGTTGTAAGCTCACTGTTCTTTCAGCAGACAGCTGACATTAATAGCAACATCATACCATTCTGGGTATCACAATTCTCAAAATAAAGGAGTATCAAAAGGAATTGCCAGCAGCCCTTTATGTATCTCAACTTTGTATAGAGTACTTTGACAAGAAAAAAACACTTCTGCCCAGTGCTAATCTGACCAGAAAAAAAAAATCAAGTTGTGTAATGGTATCATGAATGTCAGCATTATTTTATTAACTTGATCGTGAAATTTGGAAGCTAATCACTTTTAATGTACAAACATTTTGTAATTTTTAAATTTGCTTTGGCACTTCACTTTTATTTTCATTATTATTGTTAGTGTTCCAAGCCTTGAAACTTTTGGGACATATGTTAGAGCCTTACAGCATTATATACAATCACATATAATACAACATTCTGTTCTTAATTATATTTGTTTGACTATAGACATAGCAATAATTTGCGGGTTTTCATTGTGTTTGCATACCTTTGGTTTTATTTCTTTGACTGAGGTTTATTCACTCTTGAAATTCTAACAAGTTTTCTCCTATGTAAGAAACAAACAGCCAGAAACAAAGAAATAAAATATAACTTCAAAAGCTACCTGCGGTATTTTTAGGCAAAGGAAAGCATTTGAAGTGTAATTAGCATAATGATCTTTTGTAGGAACCAGCAATACAGAGTTTGCAAGCTAGAGTGACAAGGTAGAACTGGGGAGACATTGAGTAAATTGTAGCTTTATGTAGGTAAAGTAATTTACAGCTTTTGACATTATTTTCTTCATTTCAAAGAGATTAATAGAGTCACTTGGATTACTCCGCAATATTTGTACTTAAAGCACAGCTATTACAGCACTTAGCATTCCGTTTATCAAATTCCAGTCATCTTTTAATAAGAAGATCCATGAAGACAGGAGTGGTTATATGGAAGAAGAAAGGCTGGGCTTTCTCTAAAAATGAAACAAAATATATGGTTTACTGCCTGTCAGTTGTGGCATCCTGAACCTAATTAACATTGTTATTTCTTTTAGACACTTCAAAGAGACTTTTTTTTTTTTTTCCTGCTTTCTATATTAAAATTGGCCGATCTTACTTAGACTAGATATCCCGGAAAAAAAAAAGCAAGTTGTAGATATTGTCCTAGTGCCTGCTGCTGCTGCTGCAGCTGCAATTACTGCTGCAGTTTGGCTTTTAGCCAGCAGCAATTCTTGGAGGCTGCATTGAAGTTGCCATGGGCACCGTAAGATGATCTACTAAGTGGAGTAAGTGGTCCACTAAGTGGACTTTTTGTCATCCTTAGACATTCTGTGAAGATAGGGTGAGGCCTTCAACAGGGCCTTCAGGCTTCGAAAAGGACTTTGTAAAAATACTTTAAAACAAACTATTAAAACACCAAGACATGTTCTTCCAAACTCTGAAACATGGCATGACCTTACTAACAAAAGTTTCCACCTATTATTATCTTATAAAATCATAGCTAGAAAACTCCTAACTAAAAGAGAATACATGAGAAAAAATGAATGCAGGCAAAAAAATCAGAAAATAAAGGGCAGGGGAAAAAAAAAATAATTCTACTAATATCATGCCAAACCATCTTGGCATTATAACAGATGTAATGATAATGTTGTTTATGTGGTCACATATTTACTTATGTTTTTTGGCACTATTTATAACCTCAAATCTTAAATTCAGTAAGCTATTTTCCTCTCTTCTGTTTTCTCAGCTATGTCGGTTTCTGTTTCAAATGTCTCAAAAGATAAGGCTGAAGTAACTTATTTTACTGGAAAGTGCTCTACAAGGTCAAATGGAAGGGGTGGAAAGGATATTCACTTATTAACAAGCTACCTTCTGACATAGCTGATATATGAACATTGTTCCGGCAGTTAATTGTTAGAGATTAAAATTCTTTGAGTTCCACATATAATCAGCCTAAATTGCAGATTTACAACCTCGTTGAATATTCCATCTGCAAGGCTAAACTAGTACCTTTTATCGGTCACAGAGAGATGGTGCTTTTGTTAATGATAAGAAAATGCATTTGTAAACGCTTTGAGACTTTATTGTCTCAAAGTCCAATTTCAGCCCCCAAGTTGATTCAATATCCCCAGAGCAGCAAGAAGAATCAACATATCTTTGCAAACAAAACTGGAGAAAAATGTAGATAAATAAAGATCAACACAGTATTTTTGTATAATAATAATGCATTAAAATTACTTTTGCAAAATAACTTCCTGAATACCTCTTTCAGAATTTAGATTAATTCCTTGGATCATCAGCATTTGCTAAAATTAGACTCAAATCTTTTATTTCTATATCTAATTGCAACATATTTTGTCTTGTTCTGCTGATGTTAATATTCTTAAATACTTTAATTTCCTATTTTACATTTAACGATTCCAATGACTATGTTGGATTAGCAAAAGTTCTAAATGCATAATAAACCTACTTTTTGTTTATTTATAGACTATAATTACCTCTTGCAAAACTGTGCAAAAAGATATTGGAAAGTAGAGCTATCTCTATGGCCTATTAATTGCAAGGATATGGGAAGCTCAGAGCACTCCCACTCCTTCCTACTCATTACCCCTTTGGGCAACCAAAATTCCATGTCCCACATGAAAAAGTCCATGATGAACTGAAATGTGATTCAATTTGGTACTTTAAAATAACTTTCTGCATATTCCATCATGATTTTTATAGAACTCTTAAGTGTTTCCAAAAGTTTGGTAACAATAATTAGTGAGTCAACATATTAAGCAAAAATGTAAGATGGAATAAAAAAGATATGCATATAATATTATGTAAAACTTAAATGCTTGAATTTTTACTTCCTAAACGTCCCACTAATAAACACATGGTGCTATTTCTTAAAAAAATACTCAGCATGTATGAAATCCTAAGTAGGAGTTTCTAGCTTTTTCTTTACCATGTAATTTGAAATATTTTCTATGGAATCTAAAGATTCATAGGAAGCAGAAAGAGAAATTTTTTTTCAAAGAAAAAATTTAAATGTTACCATGATATACAATAAACAATAATAATCTTATACAAACATATGAACAGTGCAAAGAACTAATATTTATTCATGTGCTGTTAAAGGATCCAAGGACTGAACATCAACGGCCTTAATCATCCTATTTTAGTGAGAGTTAGGCAGAATTCTAGTTCTAGTATGTAAATAAAATAGTCATAATTTCTTGAGAATCTTCATGTCTTAATTGTTGGAACACAGAAAAAGAACCGGCACAAACTTAAAAAGTTAAAGTTGCAAAACAATTTTAAAAAAAAATTGGAGTCAAGGAAAATGTTGCAAGTCTAGAACAAGTCAAGAGTATCAGAGAAGAAGGTATTGTCCATTAAAAAAAGTGTCAGGAGAAACCATGTATTGATCCTTTATGATCTAACTGACTATTCTATTGTTTTAATAAGATACATATTTTTTGAGGAAAGGTAGTTTAAGACAGAAACTATGAATTAGACCAGTAGAAACCAAACTGTAGTGAATATATTTTAGAAGATTTAAATAATATACTTCCAGAAAACAAAGACACAGTGTAGAGTTACTTCAGAAAATTAGTCAGCCCACGATGCATTGCAGGTTCTGCAATCCTGCTTGCCGAACAAATAGCAGTAGTTAATGAAATTGTCAACATCTACTATGTGAAAACATAATTAAGTCCTGTGAACAAAATGTTACCAAATTAAATAGTTATATTTAGCTGGGTGTCTTAAGTTAATATATTAATTATCCTGGAATATGACTCTCCCAGAAAATTGTTGTGTTTTGTAAATATAAATAGAAATGCTTTCAACATAGGAGCCACAGATTAGCTTTCTAACACTTGCAATGTTATTTCAGTAATATGCTTTGCAAATAGGCATCAGATGTTGTCATGGTTTAAGCTCAGTTAGAAATCAAGCACTACACAGACACTCACTCAATCCTTTCTTTTCTCGCCCCACCCTGCTAGGATGGGGAAGAGGACTGAAGTAAAGCCTCTGTGTTAAGGTAAGAACAGTTTAATAATTGAATGTAAAGCCAAATACAATCATAATGGCAAATAATTATAATAATGATGATAAAAAGGAAACAAACAAATTATATAAAGGAAACAAATGATGAGCAGTCCACCACCTGCTGAGTGATGCCAGTCCCCACTTCCCGAACACAGCTTGGCCATATTTATGGGTAATTTCCCCCAATTTATGTACTGGGCATTACCTTCTGTGGTATGGAATATCCCTCTGGTCAGTTCAGGTCACCTGTCCCAGCTATTTTCCCACCAGTTTCTTTTGTGTAGCTCCTCACTGGCAGAGCATGAGACAAGGAGGGGAAAAGGGTCCTTGACTTAGGTTAAACAAAACTTGTCAAAATCCAAAACATCAATACCATTTTCATTCCAAATCCAAAACACAAACAGCACAGTAACAACTACTGAGAAGAAGTTAACTCTGCCCTAGCTGTAACTGGAACAGATGTGTAACATAGTTTTTGGGTTCCAAAAGATTTGTATTTCCAAGGCTTCCCATTTATTTAGCACCATAATATCAAATATAAGGCCACAAGGCATTTCTAAGATTGGGCAGAATCCAAGCACATTTTATTAAGATTTACATTTGAGTCTGTTTTTGATTTCCCATTTGGATCCAGTACCTATTTTGTTCAAGGCACTATGATAAGTCTTGCAGCATAACCAGGATGTAAACATACCATGTTTCACAATCTTTCCCAGTTCTAGCTTGATTACAAGTATGTTCTTTTGCTTTATTACACTGTAACTTTCTCCATGTCTGATTCAACGCAGAACATCAGGGGAGGCATAAACTCTCTTTTTATAAAAGGCTTATCTGCTTCGATTAACTTCTAGTAGCTCTGACATGATTGCAATATGTGGGGATTATAGCCACACTACAATCTAACACAATCAGCAATGTTTCTTTCTTATATCCTCACTCCTCTGTTCTGACTGAAGTTCTGCAGGGATTTTTTCCCCCTCTGGAATCTGTTATCCCAGGGGCACTGTCCCTGTCGGTGATGGGCTCAGCCTTGGCCAGGAGCAGGTCTGTCTTGGAGCCGGCTGGCATTGGCTCTCCTGGACACGAGGGCTGGCAACTCCTCACAGTAGCCCCCCTGCAACAAGGAGCACCCCCCTCTCCTACCCTGCTGCTACCAGAACTTTGCCATGTGAAACTAACAGACAGGAAATGTAGAAGGTCTACCCCCTTCTGCAGCAAGGAGGAAGCTGGGAAAGGTACCTCACAGTGCCTGGAAATTAGTAGATGCCTTTATGCAGAGAACAGAATCCCACTCCACATAACTCATTTTGGGTAGGCTTATCTGTCTAGATTTCATGCAGTCTGTTGTCATTCCTGATGGGTGCTTGGACACTGAGCTCACCGACAGTCTTAAATTTGGTCTATATGCAACCACTGAAGGTTACACATGGATCTATTTCAAATACTTTCTGATGTTAGTACAGACAACCTTTTAAAGAAGAGTTTCTCTGCTTTACTCTCCTTAGACTGCTTTCCCTTGTAAGAACTCACCAGAATGCTTCCCAAGGGTAGGATTCAGCTACTAATAGGGAGATTTTTTCTTTGGTTTTGGTGACCTCCAGTGTATCACCTGACCACATGAGGATTAGATAAAAAGTCATGAGTCAGAAAATCAGTGTTGTATTTGTCAAACTTACATGAATATCCTTGATAGCCAAAGAGACTTCCAATGACACTAGACATCTACATGTGGGATGCTGAATCCTACCCTAACTTTCAGTCTTACCTCTCTACTTCATTACTGTGATATAATAAAATTCTTATATAATTTACATTGCTTTTATATATATATAAGGTCCTAAATTCACATCATGGTTTCATAAACATTTCTAAATGTTCACAAAGAAAACTAAGGACTTTATGCTTTTTCTAATATTTTAAAATAATAAAAATAATATGTCATATCACTATTAAATATATATTTTAATATTTTGAAAATATTGACAGTTGTCTAGTATAATTTATTACCTAGTGTTTGTTAAAATATTCAGTGTTATCTATACAATACAGGTAGTTTTACCCTGAAGAGCCTATTCCCATTGATAAATAGCCATAGAAAGATAAAGTATAAAGAGCTTTCTCCCTTTAAGGCAAAATGCTCTGTGCTCTCTGGAATAATTAGTCTAACAAACTTTTTTCTTGAGCAAATAATCATGAGTAAGGAAAAAATCTCAATAAAACAATGAACTGGTCTTATTTAATTTAAAGAAGGAACTAATCAAATGATATGTGAAAAACACATACTAATAATTATTGAGGAAGCTAGTTAGAAATGTTCAATTTCTTTTCATAAAAATAAAAGGAGAAAGAATCATCCAAATAGATGGACATGAAGTCTGCTAAATGCAAGCAAAATTCATAATTTTTATGGTAGAATTTATCAAGTCTAATAATAATCAATGTCTTGTCAGGATTAAAAATATTTTATAGGGACTGCAGACATACTACAATTAAATTTTTAAAAAGCAAAAAACTTCAATTTCATTTCAAAAGCTCCTTTTCAAATAAGATATTAATATATGCCAAACAGAGCAAGAATGTCCCCAAGATATATATGCACCCTTACGTAGTGATAGAGACTAATGCTCCCTCACACTCCTCCACTTGAGAAGGTGGACTTTTATTCTGCCTTGAGTATGCCAGGCTGAAACCTGTAAGTAGTGTGGTAGCTGTCATGAATTGTTTTCAGCTTTATAGCAACACATTTCAATCTTACAGTAAGCAGAATCAGGGGTGAACTGATTCTCAGGAGGCTGACTTTTTTGATTTACTTGCACTGTACTCTGCCTAAAGAAAAAAAAAATCAATCCCTTATTACTATTATCCCTAGTAATGCTTAGTAGAATAAATACATTTTTCTCCATACTGTGATGCACTGTCATAAGTTTTCAGAGAACAGTCACAGTTGCTCAGGGTATAACAAGCCCACTTATACTGTGGTGCAAGAATAAAAGCTAACTTTTTACATTTTAAAATAGCAGAAGGGAAAAAAAAAACCCTTCAAATTTTTTTTAAAAATGACAGAATTATCTGCAGAATAACTTCAAAAACTATTTTGGGCTAGCATGTCGATGGGAAATTGAATTTTCATTGATTTGCCACTTTTATCAGACCGAACTGGTAATGAACCAGTGTTTGTAGCATACCTTCCATGACAAAATTTTTCAGCTTTTAGGGAATTCTGATTTAATAATAGAAATAAATATTTTTAATTAAACTACTTTTTACTTTAGATTTTGCACTTTATATACTCCAGAAATACTTTTCTGATCCACTCCTCAGATAATCATTGTTAGATGTTTTCATCCCATTTTAAGTTGATTTCTGATCTCATTAGCAACAATTGTTTTGCCCTAAAGTGGGAAATGATGAGCAACAAGTGTGTATGTCTGAAGTTTAGTTACCACTGGTATCGCTATTTTTTACGAGTAGAAAAATAATAAGAAATTAAAAGTTAAGTTTAGTATTTCCATTTACATCTCTTTTGATCAGGTTTCTCAGAGAAAACCACAAGTGTTTTTAAATATTTAATACTAAGACTAAGGAAAGTGTCATGTTGGGAGCTGCTCTGAGAAACTGTGATAAAAGTTTGGTACTTTTGCAACTCAGAACCTTCCTTTGGTTAAAACTAGTAAATGTATACTAAAAATAAAGAGAAAGTGTAGTTAACTTACTGACAGGCATCATCTTTAAGAGTTTTTCCAAATAATATGACATGTCTTAAATCTAAATAGGGAGAGGATAGTAACTGAGAAAAAAACTGACTGCTGCATAAGACATCAGGGATTCTATTCCTAAAATGATTCTGTTTTTTTTCTGACAAAAACAACTCTGGCATGAAAAGGAGCTGCAGTACATGCAAGTATGTCATCTAGTTTAGACAACCAGGTGATCTCGTAACATCCCCAAGCTGTATGTTTACCCTACAGTATAAATGCTGCCTAAACTATCTATAATTAGCTATAATAAATCCCTGTAGTCAACGAGGAATAAATGGTCATTTTTTAACTCAGCTTACTTTTGTTTTTTACTTTTAGAGTTGTAGTATTTTCTTACTTATTTGATCTTTTCTCTTAATTAATGTTCCTTACTTCAGTCATTCTCAGGATCCTCCGTGTCTCAATTAAATTTCTGATTACCAAGATCAGTCTGATTTGTCCATAATGAAATAAAGGAGATTGTACAGAAAATTAGTTAGGGACATTCAATTTTAAAATAGACAGTATTTTATTTCAATTTATCTTGTGCTCAAAACTTACTATTAAAGCTTTTGAGCCTTCGTGAATAAAACCTGGGAATAAGTACTTCAAAAATTCTAGGACATGGAAAAATTTCAATGGCCACATGTACGCCTACACAAATGTTTTCAAATAGGATGTTAATGAAGTAAAGGTCAAGTCCTATACAACTTCTCAGGTGACTATCTATTTTTTTTTGTTAATCAGGCCACCAAGAGATCTGCAAACTAACTGCGTGGATGCTGCCTTATACAGTGGGTATGTTTGTTCCACACTACAACTCTAATTGTGCCTAAACTCTAATTGTGGCTATGCACAGCATCTCTAAAACGACAAGTTTAAAATATTTTATAGCTCTTTCTAATAAACTAAATAAAAAAGGCAGTCACCATGCTTCCTTACCTGCTATATGTATCTAGGCCCTGCAAACATGCCCTAAGTGTGCTGCTGGCATACTGCAATGAAAATATAAACATGTAGGAAAGAATGTTCAGCTAAAAAGAGACAGTACCTTATTGGGGTAGACTGTCCACAACCTCAGTGCCCAAAGAGGCTTTAATTGCCCTGGTTGAACTCAGCGTGAGGCCTTTACCCACTCCAGTGATAGTCACGATGTGAAATTCAATTTCTTATAAGCTGAGGTGTCCAGCTTAGTTGCAAATATCTACATTTGAACTGCTTGACCTGGCTTTTTTAATAACCAAAAAAAGTCTGGACTATGATCCAGCTGCTTAAACACTATGCTTTTTGCCATTTGAGATGTCCTGGAGGATTCCAGTTTCTTTCTTCTTCTGAAAGGCATGAGACCTCTGTAAATGCTGTGGTAGTTGCTGTCTCTGTGCAGGTGCATGTGGTAACTTACAGAATTGGAACTTGTACTGCACATTACTAAGCGTGCCAACTCCTGTTCTAGATGTTTCACAAAATGTATACCTATCACAGCTTTAAGTGTTTATTTTCCATAAGAAATTAAAATATTTACCCCCTAGGTGGCCAGTCTATGACATGGAGACATGCCTATAGTTTCTTCAATTACTTCAATCACCGTATCTTCGTAATTGCAAAGAGTTCAAGATGTCAGGTAAAAAAAATAGTAATTCTATTTCCCTTGTGTTCTTGTCTTGGATAATTTTTGTAGCTATTCTCAGGACAAAAATGCCATGTTTTAAATAATCCTGTCATATCATGTATCATAAATATATCATATATCTTTCCTGCTTAAATGAAAATTCACATGTACTTCAAAGGTTAGTATTAAGACATGAACTTGGGAGAATTTGAATTGGTGCTGGGATGATTTTTTACCTTTTCTTTTATACCCTTTTATATAGTTTTATGTATTCTTAGTGCTTTTAGCCTACATTCTTGTAATTTTCCAGTCCTGAAAACTTAGCTGGGACCCATTGTACTGTTAAACCAGAAGATCAAACATCCTGCAGAACACATTTTGTAAACAAAGATAGGCCCATCCGGAGAGAAGGCTCCTCAGAACGAGGGATTCACTTGAGCCTTTCACTGGGGAATCTATGATAGATATGCTAATTTGAAAGGCCTATAATTGTGTGCATTCCACCTGGACGAAGTGCTACACCCAAGGATCCTAAACAAAAACCAAGGTAAAAACCCCTTTTCCCCATCAACCGTGTTTTGATTTTAACTTTAAGGCCAGGGAAAGGCAGCAGTATCAGTAACTTCTTAGAGATATCTTTTGGTCCAGGCTTAAGTGGTAAAACAAAGCCTTTATCCTGTACAAGCCTCACACTCTGTTGCCTGACATGTAGGTCCCACTTCTGAAAGGCAAGACTTGTGAACTGGACTTCCTAAAAGTTCATTTTGCCTCATCATGTCTGACTGCTTTAAATGTTATTTTAATCACCAATACAAATCATACCTTGAAACAATCAACTAGACACCGCATAGTTGTTTCTAGGCTTTTAAAGGTCTAGGTTTTACAGCAGAAGAAAATTACTTGCATCTTGCTGCTGCACTAAGTTGGATTTCAGACATCCAGGGAACATTGCGGAACTGCATTCCACTTGGCATGGACTCTGGAGACTGGTCAAAGGGGACCAGGCTCCAGGTGTCCACCACTTCTTTTTATTCATACTGTCTTTATGTGTCTTCATTTTCTAAATTGCTATAGAGAACTTAGCCCCTCTGGGACTGGAAATCTTGTAAAAACATTTTGTCTTTGAGGTACAGTGTATAGCTTGTTTCAAGCTGAGACAGAAATACAAGGAGAAAATTGCTTCTAGCAATATGTTGCCACTTTAGAAACCCTAAAGTGTAGTTTGATTTAGGTCCATCTATACTAAAATGCATCTATACTAAATGCATTATGAAGGTAGATTTAGCTTTTTTTTTATTATTTTTTTTTTCTACTTGAAGTAGATTGAATTTATTCTAGTGTTTCAGGTAAAGGTGAAGATGAAAACAAAAAGTGATTTGAGAAAATTGTTCCAAAATTATCTCTATGATAAGTAGAATTCCAAAAGTATTTGTTTATGTTCTGAATTCTTTGGGATCAGAAAAAGCATCTGCAACATTAAATAAAGGGTTTAAAAATATTTAAAAGTTTTACTCCTTTTTCAATCAATACATTTTTAAAATAAATCCAGTTAATTAGATAAGGGAATAATTTTTCTGTTTCCCTCCATGTACTGAATGGCTTATTCAGACAACACATTGCCAGTTAACAGATTCAGATAGCAATATTCATATCTAGAAATGCAAAGCAAGTTCCAGAACATTAACCAGGGAAATCTATAGAATGTGACCCAGTGTACATAATTTCTGAAATAAAGGTAAAATATTTGATGCTGAATTGCCAAATACTTTTAGATGGGGATTTCAAAGTTGTCTGGATCTGTTATTCCACAGCTAATTAGTTTCTGCAGTGAAAAGAGTATAGTTTTTTTCTGCCAAATAGAGTGTTCCTGCATCATCTCATGGTATCAACATTAACATACAATTCTAACATAGTTGTAATTCACCCTTATGTCCAGTAGGCCTCTATTATACTTACCCAAATAAATAATTAATCAGGACTGCATCATTTTCAATACAGTTCTCTTGTCTTTCCAATCAGAAAGCAGTAAAGATATGTCAAAGTTTAATCTACAGTGTATTCTTTGAAATGACACAAAAAATGTTCAATTCTTTTTGACAGAAGTTTTTCTCCCTCTGTTTTTAACACTCTGTACACTGTTTTTACTACTAGGTCCAAGGTTTAGGATTGCTCTACAGAGCAGATTATGTTTTGACATTTGCAATACTGTAATCAGCCTGCATCTTATCAAATAACAAGTGATTGGGTACTAGTCATGTTCAAAGAAGATCAATAAAGCTGGTGACGGGTCTGGTGTACAGGTTTCATGAGGAGAAGTGCAGGGAGGGAGGTGATTTTTAGCCTGGAGAAAAGAAGCACAGAGGGGGTCTGATCACTCTGTACCACTACCTGAAGGGAGGCTGTAGCAAGGTGGGAGTCGATCTGTCCCACCAGGTAACAAGTGACAGAGTGAGAAGAAATTATCTCAGGACATCTATTCCAGACCCAATTAACTGTACTGTTTTATTCTACAATTCTGTGATTTTATTATTCTAACACCTTAGAAATATGAGTAAAATCATATTACTATATCAGAACTTTAAAAATATATTTAATTCTTAATATTAACCCTTAAAAATAATATTTGAAGAAAAATAACTTATTTTTTCTTTCATTTTTTCCCTAACATTTTGCTTTATCCAAAGTAAATCCAAGGCCTGTATGCTTATGATGGAGTTCAAATCCCAGACACAAAAAGAAATTCATGTTCAAAACAAAGGTTCATCTCTATTCTAAACATAAAATTCTGATCATCTCAACAACTGTAATATAAAGAGAGAAACTAGTGAACTTCGATTTTTTTGCTTAAAATCCAAATGGAGATTCTGTACTTGATACTTATTCCTTTGTAAACAAATATATTTTAAAATATTTTATCTTTATTTACAAACTTAAATATGTAAGAGTGGAGGTAAAGAAATATTAAATTCTATGAACGTTAAAAAAGTGAAATATTTTTACTTCCATTTTTAATTTTTATGATCATAATAGTGATTTCATTTAAAGCTTCACAGTGTAAACTTGGCTTACTGAATTTATTGAGATAAATAACAATTCCACACTTCACCTTAAATTTTTTCTACTAAACTTAACAGTTCTGTCAGCATGACTTTTTTTAGGATAACCTGAATTTCAGAATGACTCCCTGAAATCTGCTTTCGTTATCTAGTAATGCTGAAAAACTTTGTGTTTTCATTTGTTCCTGAGTGTCTGTGTACAGATGTCTATATTTTTAAAAGATCAGAATTTCAAGTCTTAGCATTTCTTTTTGTTCTACGACAATTGGAAATCTGAATGTAAGAATATCATTTCACATTGGTAGATGTGAATTTTTTTAACAAAGGTGACAAGGATGACTAAATCAAGTAAAATCAAGAGTAAAATTTTGCAGTGCAAGTGACGCATAGCTATAGATAAGATGTGTCTATATAAAATGTCATCCATTATTTTATCAGGGTAAGGCAATATTCAGAGCAGATGTCATTCCATGAAGTTTTGCACTGCAAAAAAAGTTGCAGAATTCTAAAACTGGCATAGAGACATTCAGTCTTATAAAAAGTGACTGCCTTGTTCCTGTCTTTGTTGGTTTTTTTTTTTTTNTCAACCCACAAGTTTTCTCACTTTTACCCATCTGATTCTCCCTCCATCTCTTTGTGGGCGGTACTGAGTGAGTGCTTGTGCAGTGCTTAGCTGTTGGCTCTGGTTTTAATTGTGCCTTTGCACCACTGCATGTGCAAAGCAAAGATATTGATTACTGCACAGATCCCTAACACTTGGATTTAAGCGTCAGTAACCTGAATTAGAACACGGGGAAGTTAGCAACAAGGAAGAGTGTGTTGAAATGGTCAGCTCAAACACTTCCTTGCAATGAGAAAGGATAATCTGGTTTCATGGCCAAATACAGTTGTATTTGAAGAAACCTGTAACTAATATTTGAGAGTCTCA
Organism: Vireo altiloquus; assembly: GCA_013396875.1. Lineage (NCBI taxonomy): Eukaryota > Metazoa > Chordata > Aves > Passeriformes > Vireonidae > Vireo > Vireo altiloquus. Next base: position 22,967 of record VZRF01007612.1, read on the forward strand.
CCCTTTTGATAGCAGATGCATATTATCTATGTTCATGCAGCACCATAAATAAATTATTTTGTTTCGATTTCTTGAACAGTTCAAAGCTATGTAGCATTCATATATCCTTTTTTAGTCTTTGAACTTTTTTGAAAACTATTTTAGACTGTCATTATCTTTCCCTGTCAAAACTGTCAAGTTGCATTAAAAATGAAAGAACTCATTTCCTTAGAAACGTGGTACTTGTTGTTGTAAAAAGGGAACAACTTGACCTTACTTGTGGGTCAGCAAGAGCATTAGCAAAACGTTTTCAGATATGGAAATGTACAGAATATTTGTTATGACTTTTCAGACTCCAAGTTCATATTATTGATTGAGATCACAAATCAAGAAACACAGAAATTTAATAAAAGTATGAAAAGAATCATATCTGTAGCTGAAGTTTTAAAAGAAAGCAAATTGCTTAACCAGCTAAGGTCATCACCTAAGTATCTGTATTTGATGAAAAGCTAAATTAGCTTTCAGTAGTGAACCACCTGAGTAAATACTTTTTCAGTTTGCTTCACTATTAAAGTTCCTGTACATTATTAGTGGAAAGTGATGATATGATTAAGACCCTAAAAGGTTTCCTCTTCCAGTCTACAGCTATAAAAATCATGGAAAGGGCATAGACTTATTTGGTTTAGTATGCTATAAAATATGATTTAATGGAAAAAAAATGAAGAGCTATATTGCTTTGCCTTTTTAGAAAATGGAGTCTAGTTCATCTTTTAGCAGATGTCAAACATGCAAAATTTTTATCTGAAGCATAGCTTTTTATTCCATTTTAGATTCATAGAGACACAAGTAATTAATAATATAAAAAAAAATTTCCAGTCTTCTTTTTGTCTCAACAGTAAACAATGACTCAGGGTGGTCTTTCAGAACAGTTCATAAGCAAGCAAAGTATTTTACATATGGTGTGTATGAAAGAGTATGTTATATGCATATGTTGATATACATACCGACAGACATATATAACCCATTATAGAGTATGTTTTATATATATGTACATACATACCTACATGTTATTGGGCAGACCATAACTATAATGAGAGTAATATCACAGAATCATTAAAATTGAAAAAAGCCTTTAAGATCATGCAAAGAAAAAGAAAAAAAAAGTGTCATGTTATTAAACTTAAAAAGGAGTTGCTGCTCTGTCTTTTAGCCCAGGTGTGAGAAAAAGAAATGGAAGAGGAGTGACTTTTTTCCAAGTTGTAGCTGAGGTAATGCAATGTATTCACCCATATTAAGCCTTAATTTGCTAGGTGAAAATGTTTCTATTGAAGCCAGTGTAAAATACATTGGGCATCCGCAGGGATGGAGTGAAGCTGTTCTCATTCACTGCCTGAATAAAGAATTACTCTTCAAATATACCATGTATTCCTCCTTGAAGTTTTGACATGCACGACTCTAGAGTGATGGATAGTCCATTGGCTGTGGTTGACTACATTGACAGGGAAAGAAACACCAAGACAAATTTCAGAAGTACATATCCAGTTAGTCTCCTGAGACAAGATCCTGTTCTGAAATTCCATCTTTTACAATTTTATTTTTTAATAAAATAATTTTATGTTTGTATATTAAACTGCCAGCATCCCAAAAACAAAATTCCAGATATAATAAAGCAATTAACAGACTGCAGACAAGTAAAATATGATTTATATGTGTTTTTCTGCCCCAAACACTAAAAATTAAGTATTTTGTAAGCTTGATAGTCACTGTTTAAGTGTCAGTTCCCTGAAGGACAGTTTGCAGAGCTGTTTGTACGACAGTAAGCTCAGTGCTGGGAAGTTGAGAGGAAATTCTCTGAGGACTTCAGTCCCCTAAAGGACTTGTATTCAAGAGCAAGTATTGTGTGTCTCCTTGTGTCAGGGATGGTCATAAAGGATCCTCAAAGCAAATTTTGGGGGAGATAGATAACAACACAATAGCCAAGGTCCTACAGGAGTAATGAGCCTACCTAATCATAATGCTGGTCAAGGTCTGACTCAAGTCACATATGGAAGGAACTATCAGCATTAGTTGGTATGCAATATGACGATAAATTAATTATATTATTCCATAAACAGTGGACATCCCAGGGCCCACTGAGCTTTCCTGCAAAGCCACAGGCTGCATGCCAGGATTTCTCCCTGAGTAGGGACACTTCTCAAGGTTACTTTCTGAGGAGTCACTTCTTAGTCACAACCAAAAAGCAAAACTTTACTCAATTTACAAAAAATTTGCACCATGATTTTAGTGTAGTTCTCTTTCCTCTTTTCTCCTTTCTTCCTTTTTCCTAATATTAATTATAAATCATAGAAATAATTTTTATTTTTAAAATGTAATCTTCATTAAAAACGTGGTTGAGAGAGACAGTATCATAAAAAAGGCTATAAAGAATCCTTAGCTACAAACAAGAAATTTGTTCTCTGAATTCAAAACTTGTTTGTTTTTTTCTCTGATTCAGACTGCTTGTTGAATTTTCTGTCTTTGCTGAGGCATCAGCTGTTTTCTTGCTTATTTGTGCTACAAGTACATAACTGCAGCTTTTCAGGCAGTGATTACAGTACTCTACTGCAGAACTGTGATGAATAATCAGTGCACTCACTGTAGTTCTGACTGAGAACCAGAAAAGGTACTGTGAAAATACTGCTCTTTTTTTATATATCTTTTTTTTTTATTATTTAGGTTTGAAGAAAACTAACCTTCTCAGACTGGAAATGGCAACTACTCGAAACCTGCAAATAGAGCAGCCATTTTAGTGTACAGCACTAAGGCTTGTTTCTAAGACTCAAGTTACTTCTCTGAAAAATTCTGGATAACTATGACTGCTTTGAAGAACAAAATTTTGTCTTGCAAAATTAGAACATTTCTTTTCTTTGTGTAATTACTGTGGAAAAGATATATTGGACCAGAATATTTATAGTATCAGAAGTGGGTTTTTTATTCAAAAGCAAATCTCTTTCTCATAGAAGGCCTCATCAGGTCATGCGTACCAAAAAAAAAAAAAAAAAAANTTCTGAATTTAAATGTATGTAAAATTTTGACTTAAGTAGAAAAGGTTTATAGAATCAGGAATGGACAGAGGTGTATATCTACCTGTACAATGTTTTCCTTCTCATTGCCCTGGAAAAGAAAAAAAACAACTTCTGGCTTTAAAACAGACCTAAAAGAGGTTAAAAGGTATCAGACCAAAATAATTTTCTACAGTTTTATAATGAACAGCTTGCCAACAAGGATATAGGCAAGTTTACTTCCAAAAGCTTTTAATTTTTTTACTTATTTTAAAGGTTGATTATGTTGATGTATCCTGCAAAAAAATGTTGGAAGTTTACAAAGAGATAACTCAAAATTAGGTTATTGTCACGCAGACAAGTTCAACAGCTTAAAATTTTATTGTAATTGATTTTCCTTATGTAAAGAGCATTCTTAAAGCCAGACTGACTATTTATTGAAAGTAACACATACAAGAAATAGCATTTAATCTTCTGTTGAAAAACTTAAAAGATCAGTCCAAGTTTCTAAAAATGAAGTCATTATTAAAAAAAAAATCACTAGTTTGTTATGCTATATGGAGGTACCCTTTTTTTAGTGTTATGTCAATGACTTAGCTGGGTTGTGATATAGAAATATCTCAGATGAAATAAATAAGGTACAGTTGCAAACAGTGTCAAAAGAAGATGAGATAGTTTCTACTGACATATAGAAGTCCTTTTAGAAATGTCCTTTTCTCAGATATTTTAAATCAGTAGACATGGATAATGACAGAATAATAGATAATGAAACAAAAAAAAAAGAGTGTTAGAGAGTCTGGTTTCTGGTTCTGCCCGAAGCATAGAGTCATTTATTCTTTAGTCCAAAACAGTTGCTGGAACATAAGCAAGAACTCAGAAAGCAAAGCTAAGAGTTCCCAGCCTAATGCACAAGCAAGTATCACTCCATGTTATTAGCCAACAGTTCTCAAAAGGAAGGTATTCTAGCATCAAACCTCACTGGTAAAATGACAAGGAACAGCAGGATATGCTAAATCCTGATGTCAGATCAGAAAAATCATGAGATTCAAACTCTAAACACATGCAGGCAAAGAGCTAAAACACCTGAGGCAAGTTCAGTCAAAAAGAAACAAAGATATGTCAAACACTTAACTGTTGGCAGTTGTCCTTGAGTTGTTTATAATGGCTCTTTACTATTCATTCTAAGTGATTGATCACCCAAGTCACAACAGTTTCTGCAACCTTCTTTTGGAATAATGAAATGATTCAAATAGAAGAAACAAAGAATAATGAATAGTAAATAAACTCGAAATTTTGGTTTAAAACACATGAGGTAGTTAAATTCCTTCCTCCAACTGGCATAAGCAATTTAATGAAGGTCACACAGAAACCCTGTGACAAACTGGGACTGCTGCTTAGTCTTCAACTAAAAGCCATTTTATGTTTTATAAAATTGCATGTCAGAAACTGGAAACTGTAGCATGAAACCAGTACATCTTTTGATACAGAAGTGTAAAATAAAATTGTTTTTGTTAAGCTTATTAAGCCTTCTAGTGTGGAAAACAGAAGAAGCAAAATACCAAAACTTGCAGATTACTGCCAAAATTCCACATGTATTTTACTTATGATGTCTTACTTTCTAGAAGACAAGTTATTTACAGCAGATGTCAAAATTGTTCATTAAAAAAAAGACCAAAATATAGTTTTTATGTCATGTAACTATAATTTGGTTATTATTTAAATTACTGGTTTGCTAAAGGGAATTTAATTGTCAGATTTAGCTGAGTATAGTGGTATGTACAAAACTCAGTTGTTTTTCTTTATATTGTGCAATGGCTCAAACACATTAGACCTGAAAGATTTGTCATTTCTTGTCAAACAAAAAGATCACACATTATCACTTCACAATATATTTATTGATATCATCTTTAATTATGACATAGGAAATTCCTTCTTGCTATCAGAAAGGAAAGCTCCCCTTGGAAATATTGAAATAATAGATCAATTAAATAGAATCTTTTATACAAAATCATGGTTGCTGTTTAAAGATGTTCCTAGGCTTCAACAAGATATATTTGTGTTACATTGAAATGATTCCTAATAGAGAAAATACAGTGACTATATATCTTTTATATGATAATTTTCTTGTCTTTTAGCTCTTTCCTTTGCTTTTTAAATGTATACACAAAACTCAGGACACAGAATCAGAAAAAAAGTTAAGCTCATTTGGGGGGAAAGTTAATGGATATAATTAAGCATTTCTACAGAACTTTAGTGCCTCTCATAGGTCTCCTGCTTTTATACTTCTAATTAGTTAAATTTAATATACTTTGAAAGCAACTCAGATGTTGTTTTGTCTGTATGTAATGTAGTGTGTTTGCACCACCAAACTGTACAACTAATCAGTCAGCTGGATAAATAGGAACGGTAACATGCATAATTTTGCATCTATAACTTTTTTTGAGCTATCAAATGGGAGAATTACATTTTCTGCTCATATTGTTATAGATGATTATTTACATCTCTTTTCTTATTTTGAGTTTTAGATGTTTCTGAAATATAGCTGTTTGAATTAACTACACTTATGTTTCTAAATATCCAAAAACACCACATTAAAAAAAAAAAAATCAAGCTGTTGAGAAGTGTGCATTATCTGCCCATATAGTAGAGGTGTACCTTTGTGAACTTCTCTATGCACCTCAGTCTTTGTATTTCACTCTTCATTTACTGACCTTTAGGTTATGAAATATGTCCATCACTTCCAAGAGCTATAAATTAGGTGACTCAAACAAAATTAGGTGTTGTTCAATTATATACTCCCACATCCCTTCAGGAATCATCACAGCTACCACAAAGTCGTAACAGTTGATAAGGGAATATGACAAAAGTGGAAGTCAGAAGAGCACTTCACAGCAATTTCATTCGACAGGGTGTCAGTTAATACAGAGAAAGAGTATTCAGGGAGGTACAAAATGCAGCCTGGAGCTGGATGCATTGCTCTTACATTGTTTGGTTTTTTTCAGTTGTTACTGCAGAGTAACAACAAATAAGCAAAAATTTGCTTGCATTAACAAGAAGGGAAAGGAAGTCTGACCTTTTAAAATAAATGAATAAATTATTATTCCCTGAAGACAGAACTTTTATTCCTGTGATTTCTCTTTTGTAGGATACAGAATACAACTTCATTAATACCATAATTACATATCACCAGCAAAAGATACACAATCGACTTAAAAACTTCTTGGAATTACAAATTAAGAAATGTTATTTTATGCAACTGTATAGAACATCTAGCAGTCTGAAGACTCTGGGATAAAACCTGTTTGTTTGAGATGACTGTTGTGGCTTTATTTTTTTTTTCCTAACGGCACAGCAAGCAGAGTTTAGGGAGGCTTTAAATGTCAGATTTGAAAGGCTTTTTCAATATTATACAACATTTCTCAGAAAGGAAAAGAGTTATTCTGTTATTCAAAATACCAAGAAATGTGGATGACAAGAATGATCTTTTTTCACTTTAAGATATAAACTGTTAAAAGATGTTTACAATATCTTCCAGCTCAACGTCAAGTACTCAAGAATACTAGCAATTCTAAACTTGAGAAATGTTTTGGACACATAAATTTCCTTGTTAGTTATTTTTCATCATGTATAAGATTTTTATCATGTGTTAGATTTTCTCATACTCTGTAAGAACCTACAGTATTTTATTCAAAATTTTCAGTTCTTTACTCTGTCTTGGAACTTAAACCCTGTGTGTTACAGCCCTGAACTTATGGGTGCCTTAATTCTGCAGTGAATTTTGCTTTCAGCAAATGGAGCAGTGAGTGCTCCATATGGAAATAGTGAATTTCACAGCTGAAGCTCATCTACTGTTCTGCCTTTCAGCTACTAAATATAAAAGCTGTGAGAGAGTCTAACGGAAACATTCCTGTCAATGCATGCAAGGGAAAGTCAATATTAACTTAAAAGGAACTGAATTTCACTTGTATGGAAAGCAAAATAGGGTATGAAAGTGGGAGTAGGTGCAATCAGAGATGTTTATATCTACATAATTAAAAACTGTTGGTTCAGAAGAGGTACAACCCAAAAAAAGTTGTTATAAATAGCTAGTAAGAACACAAAGTCTTCTTATGAGATGACTTAAACATTCTTTTGACGATGTTTTGTTGCAACTGAAGTAGTTATAACTACCTTATGGATGAATTGATTAAAATTTATAGCACAATATGGAATATACCTGTATTGCAAAAAAGGTGGTATGCCCACCCTGAAAGTTATTTTCCCCTGAGAATCATTATTTCTGCTTAATTTAAAATGAAAAATAATGAATAAGGGTCGTTTCGATAACAGTTCCACACAATCATATTTAAATGACAAGAAAAATGTAGATCTAGAATTTCGTGAACATCAATATAAAATCACATTTCTGTCATCGTCCATTTACTCATAAGTGAGTACATGAGATACAGATAAGGCCCCGAAAAACCTCACTAGACAAGACTCTTAAACGGGCTTATGGTTTTTCACGCACTCAAGAGTGCACTCACACATGTGAGAGAAACACTGACATGATATTGTTAAGAGCACGAAGTCTAAGAAAGAACTTTACTGGAAAATCAGAGAACTTTGGCAAAAGTCTAGAGCAGCATACAGTCAACATAAAGCATTTCACAAAGCACTAACTTGGCCCATTCAACTTAGCAAACTCTAAGCCTATCCAATTTTATGTTACTCAAAACTCCAAGAGAGAACTAAAAGAAGAAAGAGAAAAAAAGACAGAATATATATAGGAAAAAAAAAAAATATAGCTACTACTCCTGGTTCCAGACATGTTCTGAAGAAGAACAAGTTCCAAGAGGAGATGGGGTCAAGACATGTGCTTGCTACATCTCCTGGGTTAAATATCCTTTTTCTTTCCTGGGCCCTGTCCCCGTGTGGGACTTGTGTTAATTTGTCCCCTGAGGAGCTGGGACAGGAGCTCCAGGAGCAGGTGTGGAGCATTGTCCCCAGTGTGCCAGGGACTGACAGGTGGCCCTGCAGGGCTGGGATACAGCCCTGGGTAGGTGAGGTGTGCAGTGCAGGGCAGCACCTCCCCAGAGCAAAGCCTGACCTGTCCCTTCCCCATACATAGGCACGAAATGTTTCAAGCTAGCAATCTTTACAGTCTGTCACAGATTACATTCAATAGTGTTTCAGTGATTTAGAAATAGAACTTTAAAGAATTGGTTTAGCAAATTTCAAATCATATTTTAATTAAATATCTTTCAAAAAGAATTCTTGCAGTGATATTGCCATAATTTAAATTTATTCAGCCATATAGTATTCAGTGTGTGCCTGTAGGTTGAAAAGTTATTTGAGAATTTTCAATTGAAAACTGTTGAATGTATACACCAATTCTGAAAATTACTTTGCTGTCGAAATAAAACTTATTCCAATACAGCAGATTTTATAGGAATTGTGTTAATTGTCACCCATGATATTTACCTACTATAACTAATGCTTACATACACGTTCAGACAAAAAAATTGACTGAGGGGAATTATTCCAAGCCTCAGGCCTTGTATCAAGCCCTAAAACAAACTCAGTTAAAGTTCTTTCCTGGAATGGCAAAGTTTCCCAATCTCATTAATGCAACTGTGACTGTGAATTGTCACACTTGAGAAATTTGGTGCGTATTGATACAAGGATTTAGGTCCAATGCTCATTAAAAATAGGCTGGTAACATTAAATAGTTGGCAGTGATACCAGTAAATCCACAAACTGTGATATTTCTAAAGTTAGAAATAGATTTGGAGCCTTTTCTGATTCTCTTAGGCCATTGGTTCATTAAATATCATAATCACAAAATAACTGCTTGAACACAGACCCAAAATTATACCGCTCTTGTTGTACTGAATATATTGGATTTAAGGGGAAAGAAGCTATGTATGTAATTTTAGGAGCTTTAGATGAAGCTGAGATATTCTGTTAAGGGGACAGGAGGGCCCTTTCTTTTGATCAAAATAACAATAAAAGAACATGATTAACAGTAAGCTCAATGTTAACACTGCTTCCAAAATGCTGGTGGATGTTAATAAAATAGGACCTGGTGTGAGATCCAGAACAATTTTGTGTGCTTTGGGTGATGCTTACCTTGAATGTACATCGAACAGTTTGCAAACTCAGTAAATTAAGTAGGGATAATTAAATCATTGTTAATTCATACATGTAAAAAAGTTGGTATCAAGTTAAAACTTTCTCCATAAATTTTATGGTGTCTCAGAATATTTTCTAAGTTTTTGCCTTGCAATATAAAGAGATATTAACATAGAAGTATGAAAGCACATTAACTAGCCTTTCCACAGAGTTGATTGATTGTATTCAAGATATTTCAGCCTCCAGAGAGTGACATAAGGTAAATCATATTTCCTTCCATTTATCTCCAGGGTTAATAATATTTTCAAACAAGTATGATGAAATGAAGTGCTAGTTCTGGATGTAAATATTGCTCAGAAAGGAAAATGACAAATTTAGCTTTTCTTTATAATTTTTTTCAATGTTCAGAGGTTATAGCACCTTGCATTACAAATCAATGACTATTAGTTATAATTCCCATGGACCTAAATGAGAGATACGAATTCATCTCATCCTATAGAATGAGGATGTTCTGGTTTAAACCCCAGCTAGAAAATTGAACCCATTCAAGCTGCTCCTTTCTTCTGCTGCCCCTTCCAATAATGCAGGAACACTAGAAGAGATTATATGTTCGAATCACAATTGACTGAAAAATTGCAATAACCATAACAATAGTAATAAAAGAGTGTACAAAAGATGCAGAGAGTTTTACCCAAAAGGGTATTCACCACTGAACAAACAAAAACACCCCAAAGACAGCTCCCATGGTTTCCCAGGCAAAGGCAAAATGGCTACTGGCCCTGGGCTGGGGCCACGTCATATTCAGAAATACAAGGCTCAAATTTTTCTGTGCCGTACTCGTTCTTCAAGGAGAAGATTATAATCATAGTGCTTTGTTAATTTGATAATCCTTTTTGGAATTTTAAATGTGAAAATAATGTAAACAAATTTGCAGACTTATAATTTCACACATATTTCAGAAAATAAAATATTTGAGGCTATGATGGTGCCCCTTGTCATCACTGAATCTCTACACACTGGTGGTTTTTTGTTATGCTTTCTTGTTTTCTTGCTTTGAATCATTTAATCTATTTACAGTTTCCTATTTCTTTTTTTTTCAAAACAGCCTGTAAGTTCACACATTTAATTTCTGGAACAATTAATATATAATATGTCTTCAAATATGGAATTTAAATATTATCCTCACAGCATCTGGAGTCTGGCCTTCCATATTTCAGTAGTAATCTCTTCATTTATGATGGGCAAATACTGGGAATTGCTTTCTTTGTTAGTTATGCCTCTGTAAATGTTTGACAACAGGTTATGAGGCGAATCAGAAATTCTGAATGTCAAATCAGATGTTTTTTATATCAGGATGCAATTATAATGATGTAGGTAACAAAAAATAATTCATCTTTGACATCGGTCACATGAATGAGATCTACCTTTTTCTCACTGTAACAATACCTTTCATTGTAAAGTGACATCCACTGTTGTACTAGTAGTTCAATTCATTGCTGAAAATATTAAAGTGGATCTATTTATTGAATTACTTATTCATATCAGCATTTAATTTTAAGCAAATAAGCAGCCCTTCAACAATGAACGTGAATATTTATGCAAATAAATTAAGTATCTGTTTTAAGTGTTTCCTTTAACAAAACAAGTTCTCAGCATTACAAAAATCTCACCCAAATATACTACATATATGCTCACAAAGTACATGGGACACACCTCAACCAACTCAGCAGTACACAACAAGAACATTACATTTACGCTGTTCTCTCTAGACTTCATTAGTGACTGTCAGTCAGTCTGTCAGCTGAGAGAAATGGTCTCTTTCAGAGTACTATTCATCTGACCTAATTTAGGCATCTATTTTAGGGCAAGATGAATTGTCCTACACAAGTAGCTGTTTTCCCCCAATGACGGGAAAGACTGTGGTGATTAATATACACAGTAGTTCTCTACATTTGATCAGAATACCACCCAACAAATCTCTGTTAGAAAATGAAGTGTCATACAAGAGGCTCAGAGGAGCTGCAGATGAGCCCATTCATAACATGCATAACACAAGTAGCATGGTTAAAGAAGCAGTGTCTATTGGCTGGACCATGCAATAACACTCTAACATCCCTACGTGATCTCAAAAACCTGAAGCCTGTTTATTCAGAATGAGCATAATAATTTTCAAAACAATTACGCAGCGTAAAACTATTCACAATTTGTCATACCTCATGCATGAAAATAAATATGAAACAAAGATAAGTTATAAATTAATGGTTAATTTTCCTATACTATTAGGGGGGAAACTTGAAAGAAACACGCACAAAAAAACATTTTAATGACTGTTCATCCTGATATAGGATGTAGTCCTGTATTTCCGTGAAATTTCTGTTACTTAAATCTAATTTGTGTAAGAATAGTTGAAGTCTTTGTTTCAAGTCTTTATTTATGAAGGTGTGTGATTTTGTTCTGCTTTTATATTATGGTATGATAAAAGCAAAGTGGCACATCAACCTTACTTGCTTTTAAAAAAAGTACTGTTATTACACAATTATTTTCACTTTTTTTGAATTTCAGACGTAGTTCCATGAAGTATTTACTCAAAAAAATATAGACAAGAAAAATCAGAAAAATAATACAAACATTGTAATATTTCTTCTGTCCTAGTTGTTAATAATATTTGAAAGAGACTGCAAAATCTGAATTTGCGACAAATGCTAGTTAAAGGACTGAACCTCTATTTCTGCACTTATTTAAATTACAGACCATTTCACTGAAGGCAGAGGAACTATTTTATATAATAATGCAGTCAGGTTTCATAGCTATGGATTTTTTCCACACTCAGTAAATATATTTTTTCAAATTTGTGAAAATAATGTTGCCACTTTTGGGATCTATTTTGATGAAAAGTTCTTGATGTGAATTGTGGAGGGCAAGCATGACAAGCTCTTTTACAAAAAGTTCTGTGTCATCCCTCCTGAGCTGCACTGAGAACATTCAGCTTGTACTTACTTCCATGGAGTGTGCTGACATTAGATATGACCTGATAAAATTGTAGAAGGGGCAGATTCTTCTTCTATTTGTAATTTTCTGAAAATTGACAGCTTCATTTTAAACCAGAATGTAATAAATTGGCTATCTTCTGTGAAAATTAATTCAATTAATAGAACATAGCCACCTGTTGATTACATTAAGATTATAGGTGTCTAAAGGGTAACTAGCTTTAGTACCAGCTAGTTATGGGTACTTAATCCATTTCACCTGAACCTGCTCAATGGGGTTAGTAAAACATCATGAAAAAGATGTCATGTTGAAGGCATTAAAGTTTACCCATTATTCTTCAAAGAACCACTTGAGACACAATATCCCTGTCTCTCAAGTGGAATCTTGAAGCTTTTTCCTTCCTCCTGTACTCCAAAAGTTATTAAGTTTTTTCGGAAGGAGAGTCACAATGAGTGATCCTATTACAGTAGTTTCCTAAATCAAGAAGCCACTACACTGAGGATGACTCCTCAAATACAAACATAATTCAGAATTTTAAGACAGTTTATAATTGGAGGTTTAAAGTGGCTTTTTACTATTTTTTTAAATGTTAATAAAATGCAAGACGACTCATAATCTCTTCTGGGTCAACGCTCCTTCTAGTCTATTAAACCTTGGTCAAGGCTCAGAGCTCCAAGCTTTTTGAAACAATGCTTAAATCCACTTTAAATATCACTGCTTTCTCTAAAGCTTATCATTGCACTATGTATTTTTAGACAGAAAAGATTTCTGACACTTTGTTATTCTTTCCTTCATCTTTCTTTGGTCAGTATTCTCTCTTTGTCAAAGTAATTTTTATCTCATCAGTCTGCTTTTGTCACCACTTTAACAGTGATTTTTGTGTGTCTTATAAATCTTATATTTCATTTTATCTCTTATGTATAAAATATAAAATTCCACATTTGGAATAAATTTTGATAATATGTGGAGGAATTTGTGTCTGAATGATGTCAGCAAGCAAAAGATTGACTTTGCTATGGGCTTTACAAAACATGTAGAACTTTACAATTCCTGTAGGACGTATTATAATCCTTCAAAATGTTTTAAGAGTTTGCTGAGATAAAAATAAAATATGAAGGTGGGAGTTCCTTTGCTCCCAGCATTCATAGTGGTTATATTTAGTAATACCTCTTTCAGAAAGAGATTTGGGTAAAAAGGACAAACACATCTAAATGGGTACCAGCTCCTGTTGTCTATTCATAATTAATAAAAAAATCTGTTTCAAAGCATTTGTGTTTTTGGATAGAATTTAAGGCATCTAAACATAGGTGCCTAATACCATTTTGAGATACGCTAAGGTTTAATAGATATCTCCATTGTATTGACAGATGCAGAATTTAATAGATTGCACATTTGCACTGAAGAACAATATCCCACATTTCCTGACACTCATGTTTAGGCAACTGCAACTTGTACATTTCTTCAATAAAATCAAAACTATTTTAATTATTTTAATTATTTTTTTCACAGCATAGTTTGAGTTTCTGAGATTTATAGCACAATGCTCTGTCATCGTTTTAGTTTTTTCTTTTTCCTTTCCTCTTTTTTTCTCATTTATTCCTTTATTTTTTTTTTTTTAAGTAACTTACCTATACTTGTTGAATAACGCATATCACAGCATAATATCATCCACAAATTTTGTAACAAAATTTTGGAGATCATCTAGTGCAAACACTCTACTCAAGAAGGGCCACCCAGAGCACCTAGAGCAGGTTGCCCAGGGCCGTGTCCAGGCAGGGTTTGAAGACCTCCAAGTGTAATGACTCCAAATCTTTCTGGGCCACCTCTTCCAGAAGGTGGAAATTCCACTTCATTTCAAGCCACTCCTTGAAGCAGAAAAGTATTTCTCTCATAAGGTCCTGTCACTAGATATTTTGAAGAAGAGCCTGGTCCCATCTTCTTTACACTCTCCCTTCTAGTACTTAAACAAACTAATAAGATCAAACCCTGACACTTTTCCAGACTGAAAAATTCCAGTTGTCTGTCCTTGTATGAAAGATGCTCCAATTTCTTAACCATCTTTGTGACCCTTTACTGACCTAATGTTAGCAGCCCCGTGTGGACTGACTTTTTAGCGGATCTCAGGGAAATCACAGCAACAAGCTTGAAAAAAGCAATTTCTTTTTAAGTGTCCTGAAATGTAACACTTCTCCATTTTTAAAGGGAACAGTTGTAGTTTCCCAGGAGAAATCTTTGACAAAGAATGCAAATATGAGAAAGTTTTGATAATATATTTTCCTTGGCCAATGAAAAAACTTTATCTTTGTTTGTTTTCATATATTGTGGAACACTGTGCTATCCAAAGACACAGACAAACAATCTCTCGGAGCAGCTGCTTGCTACAGAGAGAGAAAAGCTTCTTGCTTTTTGCTTCTGCATTTTGCATCTTTATTTGCTTGCATAAATGAAATGAAATAATAAATACAGCCTTCTGAAAATTCTATGGATATCGAGTCATTTGTGGAGAAGGCCCTAGCATTAGAGATTCGTCATTCCCACAGCCCTGTGTCTCTTCTGTGCTGGAGAGCTCCAAAAAGGATGCAGAAGTTCAAATGTCTTATACCAGACAGAGGTGTATATCTATATATATGTATATATAGGGAGGGAGAGAGAACAACTTTACTTTCTGGTAATACTCTTCCTAGTACAACCAAGGAGGCTTTTGGCCTTTCTTTCTGCAAGGACACAGGTTGGCAAAGGTGACCTCTGCTGGCTCCTGGTCAGCTCCTTGTCCACCAAGACCCTCGGGTTCCACTCTGTAGAGATGATTCTAGCCAGACAGCCCCGAGCATGCGCTGGTGCATGGGGGTTAATCCTCCCCTAGTGCAGGAGTTTGCAATTCCCTTTTATGTACTTAATGGGGTTGCTGCTGGCCAACTTCTCCAACTTGTTGAGTCTCCAGAAGTTCAGCATAACTATCTGGTGTATCAAGCACTCTTCCTGTCCTTATTTCATCTGGAGTGCTGAGCATGCACTCAATCCCAGCATCCAGTCCCTAAAGAAAATATTACGTGGTATTAACCCCAGTATTGACTTCTGTGTTATATTCTTAAAGTACATGGTTGTGATCCTGCTTTTTTGCCTTGTTTCCTCCCATCTGGATCCCCAAGGAAACTGCCTCATGATAATTGCAATCAAACCTGCCTCCAACCTTCACATCTCCAACCATGTCTTCCTTGTTTGCAAGTCTGAGGTCCCACATCCCTGACTCCCTTCCCTGGCTATCTGCATCAGGAAGTTATCATAAATGCACTCAAGAAACCTCCTTCATTGCTTGTGCCCTGCTATGTTTTCTCTCCAGCTGATATTGAGCTGGCTCATTTTCCAGATAAAATCAGGCCTACAAACCTGAGGCTACTTCCTAATGCTCTTGCAGGGTTTAGGCTCAATGGTTTTTTTGGGTAAAGCTCCCAGTCCTGATTCCAGGGCACTAAACCTCTCCTACAGTTGCAAATCTGCAGCTGAAGCTGTTTCTGATATAAAGTCATGAGCCTCTAGCTTTTACCATATAAGCAAGTCCATTTCCCATCTGCAAAAGTACAGAGTCTACCACACCTCATTCAGTAGAGCTGGGAATTGAGACTCCTCTTATAACTGCAGGGTCTCAGAGAAGGTCCTACTGATTTATTTCTGGTGATTTCTTGTGGTGCACAGGCTGCTGAAGTTCTTCTGTAATTCTTTCATTTGGTGAAGCGGATGGTTCTCCACCTAGCTCCTGAAGGCAACAAACGCACCTCCCGCTGTTCTATCCTTGTGCTACATCACCACTTTTGCTGAGCTGTTTTGTGCTGTCCTCAGCAGAGCTGCTGGCTGCCTTTTCTGCTCTCTCCTGCGAAATCTGATGTGAAAAATGCCTTGGTTAACTGCACTCTATTAAAGACTTATGGTTTCAAAGGTTTCAATTAAAAAAAAAAATAAAGGAGAGACAGCTTGGTGCTACAGTGACATGTCATTTTCTAAGACAACTAGGTGCTTTTTTTCTGCTTGCGGGTTTAGGAACACTTTCTGGGTCACAGACTTGTGAGGGAGGTAAATCTTTTACCTGTATTTGCTCTGATCTTTGGTACTTCAAAGTCTCAGACACATTAAATACAAGGTGAGAAAGGATATTTGCAAGCAGAGGCTCCCACCTAGCTTACCACATTCATCCAGCATGTGTCTGTGTTGCCACAAAAGGGATTTTTTGTTCTTCCTTCCTATTTCCATCTGTTAGTTCTCAATATCAGTACTGACATCCATAGGACTGCAAAATTAATCAGATAATAGAACTCAGTGGAATATACATTGTTTTTTCTCCCAGTGGAATACGAGCAACTAGAAAGAAAGAAAAACTACAGAGGGGTGTATGGGCCTGAGTATTTCAACAATGACCTTGGTTTATGTCACAGAAACAATGTAACTATAGCCCAAGTAAGCAGATTTTTTTCCTTTTTCTTCCAAGTCATATTTTTCAACTCATGCTACCTGAACAGCAGGGTAAGGATCAGACACAAGTGACAACCTATTGAGAAGTCATTGACAATTTATATAAGGTTTCACTGGCCATTTTAAATCTCTCTGTCATTAAAAGTTCCCAGTGTGACCTGAGAGGGACACTTGAATTTGAGAAAATATATTAATGGAATGCTGAATTGTAAAGTAGTGTCTTGCTATCAACAAAGCCTTTCTCAGACTACTATCACAGAACTTTCTTTGGTGCAGAATGGCTTGATCCATGTCATGTGTCCTACACTGATTATTCCTTAGAGTTTTGTTTTCATCCCAGTCTTTCTTCTTCCAGCAATCATGGAGGATTTAGAGCACTCAGCAGTAACAGGAATTGAGACAGACTTCACGGAGTGTGTTATTTGTTCTCCATCTTCCATCTTCTCAGCTCTCTTTAAATTTTAAGATGCAGGTATTGATGTGTTCATTTTCTTCTCTTGAAGTTTGCAATCATATCCATACAGGAATCAAGTAAAGCCTATTGCATTTCAGGGACATAAGAGGAGAGAACACGTTCCAAACATTGTTAGGTTGATGTGAAGAAAATACAGAGAATTTAAATGTTAAACAGGTATAACAATACCTAAGGAAATAGTATACAAAAATTGAGACCATTTGAGAAATGAATGAATGATTTTGCAATAGAAAGAGATACAGAGAAATGCTGGGCTGTTTGGACAACCACTTGAGTTCAATTCCATATACTGCTTTACTAAAAATAGTCAAGGCAGAAATCCATTCAAAAAAATCCACCAAGATAATTTAGAACTCAAACTATGAAAATGAGAATATGGTCAAAATACGAGGGGTTTTTGTGTAGGAGACAGGTTACATGGTGCCAAATGTCCAGAGTAACATTTGAAATTTCTACATTTGTAAAATGTTTTTAGATTTGTGCTTAATTCTTGTCTTGCTAAAGAAACTACTCAAATTGTCCCTTATGGATAAAAGTTTTCTTAGAAGTATAAACCTTGTCTGCCACCTTTATATTAGTTTATTAATATAAATTCAAAAATGGGCAAAGAATTAATTTGCAAAGTATACATGCTGGTTCATTTACTCTCTTTGAACTAAAAATGTAATATCCACATGATTTCAGTAAGACTAAATGTAGTCCCATGATGAACACTTCTGAAATTCTCATTCTTACAAGACAAGGTGTTTGCCATAATGGGAACATATTACCTGAAACTCACTGATTGGCATTACTAAATAAAGTGTATGCTGATTATTTCTGCTAATTAACTTGTTCCCTTTAACAGATGTTGAGAACATGCAGTGAAATGTTCCAAGCTAACAAAACTCTCAAGCTGCATTTTCCATCTGCTTATCACTGTCTTCCAAAGGACAGTTATTTTTTATTCTGCTGGAGTATCCGAGAATCCAATTTTTTTCTTCTAGTTGGAGATTGCACTTTAGAGGAGGATTTTAAGAAGTGAAGACTATTCTCATGGGACTATGTTACGTTCAGGTCAAGTAAACTAAGGATGGGTATTGAATGGCATTGGCAGGACAGAGGAATCAAGGATAAGTCACAAAATGCTGAGCTGTTGGTAATGGGTAACACTTTAATTTGGAGAAGTCCTGGTGTGGGATTTTTTCAACCCTAATTTCTCTGTCCTTCACATTAAATCGCTAAGGTTTTAGCTGTCCATGGAGACAAATGATCATTCATCAGGGAAGAAAGACCCACTGCATGAAGTCCCATGAAACCCTTTTTTCTTCTGTTGATTTCCGATACCTAAAACAAAAGTCACTTCTAATCTGTCAGTTTGTGGTGAGTGTAGAGAAAAATGTAATGGATATAAAAGAAACATATGTGCTTGCATTGATTTGCATTTCACTGTACTTCATGCCTAGTTCTTCTCAGCATGAATGCATTTAAATGAGGTTCTTCTATTGGTTTATTGCCATTCAGGAAAAATGACTATGACATGCATTATTTTGAATTTTCTGCATTGAGGTTGGTTTGTGCAATGATCATGTTTCTATGTGATGATTTCTCCAGACTTTTTTGGGAAGTTTTGATAAATCAGTCCCCTACAGAGCTAAGCAGGAAATAGAGTAATTTGGTTTTGAACATTCCTCATACGAGGGCCTAATTGCACAAGTGATTAAAAAGTGTTATTCTAGAACTGTATTGATGTATTAGAACCAAAATTATTATAACAATTTCATATTATGGAAAAGCTCTAGCTTTGATATTAAAGAAAATTTATTTTTTCAGAAGATGACTAAAACTGTTGATATTAAATTAATTTGAGGGGTATATGTGTGGCTTTTAGTAAAAAAATTAAAGAAAAAAAGGAGAAAATATACAAAGTAGCTATCAGCAGTGTCTTCAGATAAGACGTATGATGAAAATCATAAATAATCATAAGTGGAACAGTAACTATCTGAAATTTCACAGTTGTGGTTGCAAATATCAGACAAACTAAAAGCTCAGACTGATATCCACAAATATTCCTTTGCATTTATTTCCATTTCATTCCTACATATCCCCTTCCACCTTGTACTTTTTCCCTATATTGTTCACACTGAATATCTCAGCTTATATTTTTGAGGAGATATACAAAATATGTTCATGTAGATGTGAACCTAGTTCTCTAAATCTAAGGGAAAATTTTTCATTCAAGAGAGAAAGAAGTTTTTCAAATCTGAATGAGACACACACCATTGGGCACTAAGTCTCTTTTTCACATGGTACTGAAGCTTCTGGAAATACACGAGTTAAGTCTTACTCATCTCTGTGCAAATTTACATTTAGATATTTGTTTAAAAAAATGTGGCATCATGTGGCTGCCAGGTGCATATCAAGCTATTCTATCACATTCCCCCCACCAGCAGGACAGAGAGGGGAAAACAGGATAAAAAGCCCAGAGGCTGAGGTAAGGACAAGGAGATGGCTTACCAGTCACCATCATGGCAAAATAGGCTCAGCTGGAGAAATTCAATTCAATTTATTGCCATGTAATTGTAGTAGAATTGGATAGTGAGAAATATGAAAACCCCCCCCCTAAAACCATGTTTCCCTCACCTCTCCCTTCTTAGGCTTAACTTCATTCCCAAATCTTCTACTTCCCCCCACCTCAGGCAGAGCAAGGGAATGGGGAATAGGGGTTGTGATCAGTTCAAAATAGTTCATTTCTGCTGATTCTTTCCCCTCATGCTCTTTCCTGCTCTGCTCTGGCTCCTACAGAGCCTTTTTACCTTTTTCTACCCTGACCTTGATATATGCAGAGCTGTTTTTCTAACATTTTCTCACATCTCTCTCCGAGCTGCTGTGAAGCATTTTTTACTTTTTAAAAAATTTGTTATCTCAGAGGCATTACTGATGTTGCTGGTTGGCTCAGCTTTGTCTAGCAGTGGTTCTGCCTTGTAGCTGGCTGGAGCTGGCTGACGTGGGAACAGCTTCTGGCAGTTTCTCACAGGAGTCACCTCTACATTACAAACACCTCCTGCTAGCAAAACCTTGCAGTGTAAACCCAGTACAAGGTATTCATCCTGACAACAAATTTGCCTTCCCTCATGAAAAACTCATGGCTGTATTAAAAGATTATATTCCAAATATTGCTGATTAATGCATTAGAATGGCTGAAACATTTATATGAGAAGTAATAACCTGGCTACAGTAGAGTTATATAAAGAAATAACTCAATTGGATTGCATCTGTCCTGAGCTGCAGGAATGATTTTTACAAGTGTCGATTTCAGTATGTCAGTGGTTTTTTCTTTTTTGATTACAACAAAACATTTTCTAGTGTACACAGCTAGCAAAGGAAGTATTACTCTTGAGACAGAGAAAAACAGAAAATCTCAATACTTATCCAAATATATTCCTGCATGAGGTCTTAGAGAATGCCTGCTACATAGCATGTAATGTTAAAAGGGTTTAACAAAGAAGGTCTCCTTTCCCCTGATGTCAGTAAATAGGTATTACCAGCCTGAACACAATCCATAAATTAGCACCATCTTCTGAATGCCCTTATAGAACAGTAGGGTAATTCAACTCAGAAGACCCCTGAGAAGGCCACTAGGCCAGCCTTCTGCTCAGTGCAAAGTCACATATTAGATCAGACGATGTTGTGCAAAGTTTACCCTTTTAGGTCTTTGTAAGGATACGTGGAAGGAAAACATGTCTCCTCCCTGAAGATTATCTGATTAAAGACCTTGTCAAATGCGATCACAAAGAAAAGAAGGTGACACATAAAAAACATACAGAGACACAGGCCTTAGAGGCAAACAATAGTACTGACACTGGCAAGAAACAAACGTTGTCAGTCACAGTGCTTGGCAGGCTATTAAAAACTCCAGGCACAGGTCTGGGGAGGATCAACTGTACTTGGTAGCTAAAGAGTGGGAACTAAAGATAGGCAGGGAGTTGGGATACTACAGTGCAATTAATAAGTCTGTGCAAACTCATAGAAAAATGTGCAGCAGAAAGAAATTGGTAAGGAGCAGAGAGGGAACAGACAGAAAGATGTAAATGTTTCTCTGGCTGAGCCATGCACCTGATCAGCACAGTCTGTCCTGCTTGTTATTTAATCCTAACTGGTTCTGCATAATTTCACAGTCTACTCTACATGGGTGTGAGTGCTGCAAGGAGTAAATGCCAGCTGCTGGGATGTGGTTGGACTCAAAAGGAGTAGGCAATGCTGGTGTGTAGCATCTTCCTTGAAGCAAATGGGGGTGGTTAGCCTTCAGACACTGGGGTGGGAATGTGACTGTCACATAACTGAGTTATGGTTAATGGACTAAGGGGGAAACTAAACAGAATTTAAACTTTTTATTTAATGTTATTTTCTTCATGGCAGAACTCATTTAATGACTTGTCTTCATGCTTTTCTGTTACTGATTAGGCACTTACAGAATAATAGAAGGAAGATTTTAAGTTAACAGTCAAATTCAATATTTTGACACATTCTTTATTTCATGGGGTCTGCAATTTTATAAAGGTCACAACTTAGGAAACAGAAGTCCAGCTTAGGTTGATCTTTCTTCCCTCCTCTTTTATTCTCTTTTTGGAAACCTGATTTTTGGCTAGAATTGCCAGTGATTAATAATTCTCTCTGACCATACATGCAGTGACACATTACAATGTACAAATAAATAAACTAATTAAAAATGCCTGTCCTTGTTGTGCAAAATAAATTTAAAATAAAGTAGTAAAACATTTATTAAATTTATCTTACTTAAAAAAAAAACCCAACATAATAATGAACAAATAATTTACAAAGCAGAAGTAGTCATTATGGTATTTGCTTTTGGATCCTTTTACACAAAATATTCCTCTGGCTGATATTTGCATAATATACATATACTGGGAAAATTATATGATGTTTGTCAACTTTATAAAACTTACTTTTATATCTATAATGTGTGCTGTAAACCAAATAACAGATTTATTCATATTTAAACAACTAACAATTGAACTTAAATTGTAATCCAGCCGATTTCAGATATCAAGGAGAGACAGATAATTATTGGGGAGCAGTGAAATGGATGTTGTCTTGCCTTTTCTTCTCTTGTCAGAACAACCGTCTTCTAGTTTGAGGTTCTCAAAATGCTTTGACACATTGCTTTTTGATTGATAAACAGTATTTGAAGAAAATACTGTGAAGAAAATTAAGAATATCCTATCAAACAGCTTTTTTTATGGTAATGACATTTTATATTTTTTACTGTATTTTTCTCTTTCGTCTCTTGCCCCTGCCCCTTCCTCTCTTTCCATTAATGCATGCATGCTTAAATAGTATCTAGAAATTGTATAGAGTTTAAGAAATAAAATATGTTGTTGTATATAAGTACATAACCTTACTATTATCATAACACATTTGTCCATTTGTATTGATCTTTTTCATTTTTCTCTCACTGTGTATATTGGTATCTCACAATGTATTTATTCAAACAATAGTCCTTTTTCTGAGGAGTTCAACTCATAACTAAATTTAATGAATGATTTAGTACCAACAAATTAATTTTTTCAAAGGATACACTATAAGTAGTTGACAATCAAGAAAAGACTCTTCTTACAAGCACAAACTAAATGGTTTTTTTTCTGTATGTGTTTACTAGTATGTCATGTACTTCAGTCTGCAAATGATTACCAACGATTCACTTCAAAGTTAAATATTAAGCTGTTAATTTTCAGCAGTTCAAACAAAAATGAGCAAATCCAGCAGTACAAACAAACTAACATTGCAGAACAGTTTGAAGATTTGGATCTTTTCCCCATGCTGGAAATGAAATGTGACACTGCTTATGGTATCTGTATCCAAAACAATATATAGACATAGTAACTAAATTATTTGTTTCGGTATTTTCATTTTGGACAACATCTAACTATGAGGAGTATAAAAATTTTAATAAAGATTCTGGAAGTGATTAGAAAAGTTGCTGATTAATGGTTCTCTGAATTTTTACTCAAATTACTTGTGTACTCAATATTCTTTATCCTAACCACAGTATTTAGTAAAATTTTAAAAAAACTATAATAATCCACATTACAAAACAGAAAAACTTTGAAAGTCTGAGTTGTTAGAAGCACCACAACACCTTCTTGTTACTAAAGTACTCTGAGAAAAAATATTTGTGAATGCACAAATAGGCAAAAATTCCACAATACTCTGCTGCTCAAAGATGCACTTCCTAAAAATATAAATAAAAAGATTCATGTTTGTGAAAGCATAGACATGTCTATTATCACACAAGAATATTGCTCATTTGCATGACTGAAACTGAAGTTTCCTTTTGAATAGTATACTCCTTTGTTATTACTCAGGTTCTAGACATCTTCAAGGATATAATTTTAAAGTAATTATCTAAAAGTTCACCACAGGTTTCATTTATTTAATGAATGAGCACATGTTAATTTATTTAAACAAACCTTTATTGAATCCATGCTGCTCAAATTTTGCTTGTATCTCTATGTGCACTACCTCGTAACTTGAGTGGGTTCTCCATCGATTTTCCTGTTACCGCAAGTCAATTTCTGAAAGGAATAAAATGATTTTCACTTAGACTACTGATGTAATTTTTAGAAAAATAAAAAAAAATGTTAGAACTGGGCATTTTTTCCTCTCAAGTTTGAATGTGTTTTGTTAACTGAGGCATTTGTGCTAAAATACTGTCACCCTCTGTAATCAATGAAGAGAAATAGTTTTACCAAGACAGTTCTTCTGTCCCTGTGTGAGGTGAATCTCCCACTCAAAATGTCAGTCTGCTGAAAATTATATTGTGAACACCAGGTTCATGTTAGAATACTGTGTTCCACCAGGGGAAAAAGAATGAATTTTGTTTGTTTTCAAACAATTTGCATTAAAAATTTTGTATGGCTATTCTGAATAATGCAAATTTATTTAAGACTAAAAATTCAAGATATTTCAAAACCAACTGCTACTGACAGGCTTTGGTAATTAGCATGACTTTGTTTCGTGCAGGGCATCAAATTTAGTACAGAAGTGTAAATGCATATAATCTAGTGTTTCAAGTTTAGGAGAGAAATGGAGGAAGATTTTCTGCCTTAAGTGACTGAATTAACCTGCAATGTATGGTGATTAGATTTCTGAACAGTTCTAGCCTTTTCCCAGCTTAGAAAGCACATTACACGCACACCTGGCAGGTCCCAGAAGAGCCTGTCCCAAGGAAAGACAGCAGGAGGATTAGTGCAGCTTGAGGGGAAAGGTTGTCAGGCATGTAAGGAATATCAAGTGAAGCTGTCAGTGTTAAAATATTTCCTCCCGAGACATAACATATTTGTGGGAGAGTGTGTGCATATGCCTTCCTTCAGACACAGTCACTGGCTTTGGGACAAGTTGTTTGCTTTGAGAACCTTAGGATAGCTCTTCAAATGAAAGCAGGAGAGAGACGGCCAGCTAGACCTACCTCAAGCTGTGAATCTACCTTTGTCCTTGCCCCAAGCAGGAGCAGGAGCAGGAGCAGGAGCAGGAGCAGGAGGGAGTGCTACTGGTGACTGCAGTGGAAGCACAGCCTACAAAGAAGGATTCTCAGTTTTTTGCAGCAGACCAAGGATTGCCACATATAAGAAAGGGTCACAGAATATGTAACCCACAGTGAACTATAGACTTGTGGTAAATGAAGGCTTAAATGGTGGGCACTATAAGCCTTCTTTCTTTTTTATTTTTTTTCTTTTTCTTTTTGTTTAGTTGGTCATTTGGTCTACTCCAGAGAGGAATAAAGGGTACTGGAGCATCTGTCATGTGAGAAGAGGCTGAGATATCTGGGACTGTTCATTTTGGAGAACAGAAGGCTCAGAAAGATCTTATCAAAGGGGAGCGAGATAAAAACAAGGCAGTGACAAATTCTTCTCTTCAATCAGGTTATACTCTTAAATACAAAAATTCAACTCCACACACATACAAAGATTGCTTGGTTACTTTGAGGGTGTCAAATACAGAAACAGTTTGTACAGGAAGACTGTGAAGTGTCTATCCCTAGAGTAAATTTCAAAATCCAACTGAGCACAGCTCTGAGCAATCTGGTCTAAATATTATGTATTAAACATATCTGGGAAGTCATCCAAAATTGTGACTGGTAATCAATCACATATTAATACTGAATAGAATTTTCGGAAGAAGAAAATCAAAAACTTGATCAATATTGGGATCATGAGCTAAAATTTGGGATAGCTTAGGTTGTAAAAGACCTTGTTCATTAAAGCTGTAGCCAATACACAGAAAATTGTCTTTTCTGTGCCACCAAATGGAACAATAACCACCTTTGTTCAGTACAGTTCTGTTGGTAAAATAACATTTGCAAGACAATTTGAAGATGATATTGAAAACACTGGATTCGGTAGAATTAGTGCTAATAGGAAGTTACAACATGGCATTTGGCATTGTAATATTCCCATATCTCTGAACTGGAGAATAATTATGTACATATGATCTTCTGCTTAGTCCTAATCCTTCTTTAGAGTACTTCAAGAAACACTACAATTAAAAAAATTCCACATTTTATTTCACAACCCCTCTGGGGAACACAAAACAGTCTTTGTGTCCTTTGAAGTATTCTACGTATTGTAAAAATACATACCATATAAGTAATAAAAAGTTATTTTACAAAACAAATATTTCAGCCTGATATATATATGAATCATTTAATATTTTTCTATCATTTTATCTAACTTATTTTACTTATGTTTAATATATATGAAAAGCCTAAACTCTCGAATAATTTAGACTTCAGAGGCCAAAGTAATACAGTAATATAAGGGGAAAAAAAAACAAAAAACAAGAAATAGCTAACAATTTGTATATAATGACAGTATGTGCTCTACATGTTAAACAAGACAGTTGCAAATGTGGGTTGCCATTATGTGATATCTGCATATTTCACTGTAAATTTATTTTTCTGCTATCTGCAGTGGGTCAGCCATGATTTTGTCACTTGAGCTGTTTCTCATTTTGTATTAATGTTTCTCATTAATAGCCTGAAAGAGCAGATACACTATGTTGATAGAATTTGCATGTGAAATATAACTGTGAGCTTGAGAAAAAATGAAAAAGAAGGTTGAAAAATGAGAATAATAGTCAGAATATAAACAAACAGTGTTAAACCATAAACCCAAATTATAATTCCAAATAAAATCTGGCACTGATGATAGATACAATTCAGGAAAACATCACAAATCACTTAGGCTTTACCCTTTAAAAATTTAGGTGAGTGCTTAAGTGTGCTTATGTAATAGCATTATTCTCGTTCATAATTGAAAGCACATTAACAGGTACTTTGCTTGATTTTGGTGATTCCAGAGAAAGCAGAGTTGTAGAAATACCAATTGAGGCAGAAGTTTAAAAGTTATGTAGCCAGACAAATTACACAAAAATAACCTAATTGATTTAGATGTAGAGACAAAAGAGAAGCTGCCAGTAATAAATCAGTTCTTCCCTCTCATCTCATCTTCAGCTAGAGCCTGCTGACCAGGATATGCTTGCTCATAGATGTCCCTTTAACAAAACATGTTGATAACTGGAAGGAATTCAGAACAGAAACCTTAACAACGAGAAACCTGGCAAACTGCTCTATACATGTATAATGAAAAAAAACTTACCTTAGGGTTTAATCATTTTAGTGAAGAGAACTGAGATTTTTTCATTGATTCCAGCGCTTCATAGATCAGAACTTACGTACATATCTTGTAGGATATGACAGGCTTTAAACACTGGAAAAACTGCAAATTCAGAGTGTGGAGAAATAATTTTAAGAGAACAACAAAAAACTTCACACAATATTCCATGTGAGATGAAACACAGTTTTACTTTCTGAAAAGAAAATTTTGCACAGCATTAAAGCCTCAGTTTTTATTAGTTTTAAATTCAATCGTAGAATCATAGAACAGTTTCAGCGGGAAGGGACCTTTTAATGTCATCTAGTGCAACATCCTTGCAACAAGAAGGGACATGTTCAGCCAGATCAGGTTGCTCCGATGCCAGTCCAAGATGAGCTTGAATGTTTTCAGGGATGGGGTTTTCTCTCCCACATTCCAAGTCAGATGTTTTGTCATCATTTGCTGCACATTTCACCAATCTCTCCCCTAGCTGTTAAAGTCTAGAATCTCTACAATAAAAGATGTCCCTTTGAATTCCATAAAATTATACTTATCTACAGCAGCTAAAAAACAATTTTCTTTTTCCTTAATTTATTTGTTGTTTCCCTCATTGTCCTGAGAAGGATAGAACCTCATTCTTTCAGCATTTTCTGACTTTGAAAAATATTTAGATCTCAACAACATAAAAGGCACAGATGATTTTTTTTTTAAATACTTCAAGATACAGAAGCATATGGAACAATTTCAACTGAAACTACTTAGCTGAATTTTATTGAGCAATAAACTACAAATTACATGGTCTGGAAACAATATGAACATTTGAGTATGCATAGCCATTCTCTGACCGCAGTTGGGTTTTCTTTGTTTTGTTGAGGGCTTTTACCCAATTTTGTAACCATTTAGGTATGGACTAAAATTTCTTCATAATTCTGTTAGGTTTTGGCTAGATGTTTGTTTTAAAACTGCTCAGAATGACAGCTAGAGAGCATGAAAGAAAGGTTTGGGTTTACGGCTTTGTCCTGTTTTTTTTTTTTCCTTTTTTTTTTTTAATATTCCCTTTCTATGTGTTGGAGTTAGACATTTTGAAAGCTGTGATTATGTAAGGCATAAAATCTCACTGTCATATTTTTTAAGAAAATATTAAAGTGAGAGATATATCAGAAAGATTTCAAATTGGTTAAGTTAGAGAAAGGATAAATACTGAATATGCTCAGGCTGAGGTTATTCTGTGTAATAAAAAAAGCGCACAATAAAAATGTAAAGAAATTCTGGTAGTGTGCATTCACTGATGGAGAGATGAATGAACTACAAAACTGAACAAGCCTACTGAGACATCTTTGAAAAAGAGCTGTTTGAAAGCGATTTTGTTTGTCTCCCATTTCTGACAAAGCAAAAACTGCATATTCACATGAAAGTGAAGGATCTCTTTTGGAACAGTAGTCTTCACTGTTCGGTCTATTTACATCCATTGCAGTAAAGTGCTTAGTAAAAGGAGAATGTTCAGGAGGAAGAGAGGAAAGCATAAGTAAATAAACCCTCGACATAATGGTAGAAACCTGGTAAATTAGGATGGAAGAGGAACGTGAAATAAAAGCCATAAAAGTTGACAGAAATAAGAAATAATAGAAAAGACAGAGAAGGAAGCATGGAACAGAGAAAAAACAAGAGCAGTTATTACTGAATCATAGAATCGTTTGAATAGGGAGAAACCTTTAAAAATTGTGCAGTTTAGATCCTCTGACAGTATTTTTCACTTAATCTTGTTTAATTTTATGAGCCTCATGCAGACTGGACCCACTCTGCAAGGCTGTCATGGAATCATTCAATTGCCTAGGTTTGAAAAAAAGTTTAAGAAAATTAGGTCCAACCGTTAACCTAGCACTCCAGGTTCACCATTAAGCCATGTCCCTAAGCATCATCTACACATCTTTTAAATGCCTCCAAGCATGGTAAGTCAACCTGGGCAGCCTGTTCCAATACTTTATATGCTTTCTGTGAAGAAAAATTTTCTAATATACGAACTAAACTTCCCCTGGCAAAGATTTAGGCCATTTCCTTTGTCCTATTACTAGTTACTTGGCAACTTCAAGTAGTTGTAAGCAGTGATTAAGTCTCCTTTGAGCCTCCTCTTCTACAGGCTGAACAACCTGAGCTCCTCCAGCCACTCCTCATAGGATTTTCTCTTTACACTCTTCACCAGCTCCTTTGCCCTTCTTTGGACACCCTTCAGCACCTCAGTGTCTTTCTTGAAGTGAGGGGCCCAGAATTGGACACAAGACTTGAGGTGTGGCCTCACCAGAGCTGAATACATGGAGACAATTGCTCCTCTGCTCCTGCTGTCTGCATTATTGCTGATCCAGGCCAGGATGCCATTGGCCTTCTTAAGCACCTGGGCACAGTCATGTTCAAGTAGTTGCTGATCAACACTCCCTGCTCCTTTTCCATTGTGCAATTTTCCAGCAGGTCTCCCCCCAGCCTGCAACACTGCATGGGGTTGTTGTGACCCAAGTGTAGGACTTGGCCTTGCTGAGCCCCTTCCCACTGGCCTTTTCCCATTGATCCAGCCTGTTCAGATCCCTCTGCAGAGCCTTCCTACCCTCCAGTAGATCAACACCCCCACTCAACTTGGTGTCATCTGCAAGCTGACAGGGGGTGCACTTGACCCCCACTTCCAGGCCCTCGATAAAGTCATTAAAGATGGCTAGCCCCAATAGTGAGCTCTGGAGATTGCCACTTGGATGCCAACTGGATGTAACTCTATTCACCACCACATTTTGAGTTCAGCCATGTACTGAGGTTTCACCCAGTGAAGAGTACACTTATCCAAGCCATGAGCTGCCAGTTTCTCCAGGAGAATGTTGTGAGAAGCAATGTCAAAGTCTTTGCTAAAACCTGGAAATGTAGGTAGGACAATGTCCTTCTGGATGGCATCCCTTCCATCTAGCATATTAACTGCACCATTCAGGTTGGTGTCACCTGAAGGTTAATTGAATCCCACTGTCTGTGTCATTAATAAAGGTGTGGAACTGTACCAGCCATCATATGACTCCTGAATGACACTACTTGCTACTCCTCTCCATTTCACAGAATCATAACTGTCTTTCCAAGGGACTATGCAAAAGTCCCCAGAAAAACACCTTGAAACCTTGGTAGACTTGACTTTGGCAGAGAATTGTACAGCAAACTCCTAATTTTCTGCTATTGCATTATCTTGCATTCTTTTAGCAAGACTGTTGCAAATCAATTCCCTTGTTTTGTTTGACAAAGCAAAAAACAGAGTTTTTTGTGTCACTCAAAAGACAGAAATGGGGGGCCTTTGCTGAGATTCCCATCCTGTTTTCTTGAGAAGGGCCAAGAGATTTTCTTCTTTGCTTCCTTTGCAAAACTGCCCTGTCAAATATTTCAAATAGTTTGGTGGTTACTAGGTAGAATGTCTGTCACTGACAGCTACAACCATTGCTTAGTATGGGTAACAGCTGGGTTACAGAGAATATCAATTAGAAAAGTAAAATAAGTGATCATGATGCAAGCTGCAGTTATATCTCTGGTTGTGTACACATGTAGAAGTGAAAAAAGCTCAATGGTTTGTGTCCAAGATGAGTAAAAGTGATTGTCTCAGATCTGTGTCTCTAGAGACTAGTACAATTCCTACAAATTTATTTTGAAGAAAGTATTATTGTTTAGCAGAACAAAAAGGAGGTGAGCAAATTTTGAACTGAACTAAAAATAAAGTATTTCACATAATCGAAGTTGTTAAATGTTCTTAGTTGTGCACACGCCCATTATTCTGTATAGAGTAGTTTAGATGCATTTTTGGAGCCAAATATCCATTTTGGTAGGTAAAACTAAATTTTAGCAGATCATCAGCTGTAGAGGAAAGGTGATGGAAAAGGAAGAAACATGGTAAAGGAATAACTGAAAGAAGAAGAGAAGGGGAAGAAGAAATTCAGAAGAAATACATAGATTACTTTTTTTTTTCAGTTCTGGACATTAAGTAGCATCTCTAATATAAACATTTTGAACTATATAATTAATTTGAACACAGTTTTATCACTGTTTTTAGTATTTTTGTGTCAATTTAGATGGAAGAACATTGTGAATACTAAAAGCACTATACAGGTAAAAATTAATTTGTATGCTATATAAAAAGCACAGCTGGGGACGAAAAACTTATCGTGGCTGTAAGTATTGATAATGACATCTGATGTTTATAATTACAAAGACCAATGTTAGCCTTCCAACAATAATAAAACTCCACTGCTCTACCAGACAATTCATGAAACTCATCATTCCTTTACAGCTTACCTGCAGGCAACAGTTTTCTTGATTATAATGGTTAAGATATAAGTGAGATTAGATAAAGGTTAAAACCACTCAAAATTTAATTATCTGTCTCAAATGTCACTGGTTTTAAAAGGATCAATGACCTTATCCCTTGTTGTATGTCATATATCATGCCACTTGGATAATCCCATCTAATTTTATGCAATCGGTTTATATTGTCCTTTTATTGAAAGAGGTTTCTTGAGGGAATTATTCTATCCCCTTATAATTTGAATTTCTCTCTGGCAGATGGCACAGGATGACAAGACAACAGACACTGTCCAAAAATGGAAGGAAAAATGGTGACAAAGCCTGTACTCACAGGCAATAAAGTGCCTTACCAATAAGTTCAGACCTACTACAACGAAGTAGAATTAGGTAGGCCCATTGCTTTTCTTAGCTCCCCTGTCTTTACTACCCGTATGGGTAAAATTAATACTGAATTTCCTATATTTGCAGGAATATATTTTTTCAAGAAAAATATTTTTTATATTTATAATTTTCATCTATTTTTATATGAGAGTTGATTTATTATTTCTGCCTTAATTTTGTTATAATAATATTTTATGCTTGTATTGCATTTAAATACGTACTAATACATACACATTTTCAATATATTTATCCCTAGATTAGAATTTTTTCAAGAAATACTACAGCAGGCACTGACTTTCAGTGAGGTAAATGAATATAAATTTTTTTTTTATAAATCTGCCTGATAAAAAGGCTGTATAAAAGAAATATTTTGTAAAAGTGTATACAATAAAGTCAATGTCAAAATAATTCTGTATTGAATGCTTAATACAAAACATGTCTGTAGAACCATCACCATTAGAAAAAGAGATTTTCAGAGTAATGATTTGCACAACAGCTGTGTGAGTTCACTGCAAAAAAAAAAAAGCTTATTTACCAAATATGAATCTTTCTTTTTCTCATTAAACTCAATTACAGGCTGAACTGTATTCTGTGTTTTCACATTATTGTACTATACCCTCTATGATGGTTTTTTTCTCAGAGACATATGTAATTTGGGGTTTTATTCATTTATTTTGTATTATTACTTTTTTAAAAGCTGGGAGAAGTACCAGAAATGCATTTCTTTTCAGCATATCAACGAAAATAAAAAAAAACAAACCTCAAATTTATAGGCTACAGGATGAAGATCCCATTTCCAGTAACTTCTGATTCAGGGATTTTAGTGAATTTCACAATAGTTTATAAATAAGAACATAACTGATTCTGAAAACTGTTTTCCTATTTTGTTTGAAATCTCCATCAAGCCCACCACCATTTGGCATCTCCTGCTTTGATTCACTACTGCAGTGACAGCCTTTATTCATTTAAATTAAGATAGCTTTATGATAAACACTGGCAGTTAATTTACACAGAAAGCATTTTTACTGTTTCATTGTTGTCATGATTCCTAACATAACTTTGTCCTGAAAAAACTGGTGTCCATCCAGTCGGTTTTCTGGAGATACCATAAGCCAAAGACCATTCCAGTGGGTAATTTACACTGGTCACTCCTTTTGAAATTCTTGGAATCCCGTGCCAGTAGGTACCAGTGCCAGGGAACAGTCCCAGTAGTCATTAGACCACTACAAATTCAGTCTTTAGTGTTACCACATTCCCCCGTGGTGTCTCCTTCAGGGCGGTGCAGCACTCCTGTCTCTGGTTCCAAGCACAGAGGCTGCAGCATTCTCAGATTGTTTTCTCCTGGAGGTGTATACAGTGGGAAAGACACAGTGCTATATGCAGATCTTATCAGTAGCTGTGACTGTCGCACTGAAGTTTCGTGAGGGTAATTTGTTTGGAGATCAGGACGTCATAACAGGCACAACAGTGGCAAATGGCACTGGAGCACAAGCTTTTTCTAAGCTCTTTTTCATATCCCTGCTGATGTCTTAAAAAATTATTGGACATTTTCTTACTAGATTTCAAGATACCCTTAATAATCTAGATTCAGTGGCTAGATTAATATAAAAATGAGTGTCAGACAGAAGCAGAAGGAAGAAGGGAAACATAACTAAAATAGGATAAAATAGTGAGTATAAAAATATAGAAATTTCATAGAAGGGTACATCAAGAGGAATGGCACAATAAAGAATGCATGAAGTGAAAGTAATCTTTTGCCACAATTAAATTAATAGAGATTTTACAGTAGACTTCAGTAATTGAATGTTTCTGCTTGGACAGCATCATTCCAAGGTATAGGAAAGGACACTGCTCTGTGTTTTTATTCTAATATGAGGAACAAATCTTCATTCTTGCATTTGTGCTAATCTGTACATATGAGTGAGTCACACAAAGGCATTTACTATGTAAAATAGCATTTCATACAAAAAGAACAGTGTTGAAACCACAATAAGCTATTAATAAATATAAACTTATTCTTCTAATGTTGCAAACCAGAATAAATGATTTGTAAATCTTGTGACATAATTTGAGGAGGATGATCCTTCCTTATTTTTCTGTGAATATGTTTCATTGCTTTAATCAAGGTGCATTAACCTACCACAACCTCTAGCATCAAATTACCATATATGGCATATTTTTCTCCCACTCTGCAATTATACTAGAGATACAAAATTACAGCAGAACATTTTGTGCCTTACATGTGCGGGAAGAGGTACTTGCACGGAAACAAACAGTTTTTAGAGTATTGGAACAGAGCAATTAATCATAATTCACTGTACTTTTTGATGCATAGTTTCACATTTCCAGACTCAATTAAATACCATGTCCACCCACAAGAGGAGATAATTACAATTTACAAAATATAAATAAGAATATTAAGAGTGATTTTGTAAAATAAATAAATGCTAAACCCAAATGTAATTTAATAGAATAGAATATTTCAGTTGAGAAGGACCTACAATGATCCAAATACCTGACCAATTTGAGGCAGATAAAAAGTCAAAGCATATTATTAAAATCATTATCCAAATGGCTTTAAACCACTGATAGGTTTGGATCATTGACCATGCTTGTAGGAAAACTGTTCCAGTGTTTGGTAAAGAAAAGTTTCTTAATGCCAAAACTAAAACTCTCTTGGTGCACCTTAGTACCACTTTGAGGTATTGTATCACCTCATACCACATAATACCATAAATGCATAAATAAATTAAGAAAGAAAGAAAAATATTTTATTCTCCCAACAGAGAATATTTGACTTCTGAGCAAAAAAAAAAAAAGAAGAAAATCTTCCAAAATATGTATTGGACAAAAGCATTTCAGCAATGCAGAAAAAATGGGATCTAGTGAAATCTTTTCTAGCCTCCACATCATACTTCTTTTTTCCTTAAAGCTTACTGTTTCCTTGGCAGAAAGCTTTCAGAACAATATAACCTAGAGGCATGTGACTTCTTTTATATTCATATCTTTCTACTATGTCACAAAGAGAGGAGAATTTCAGCAAAGGAAATAAACACTATAGCTGGCAAATTCCTAACATATCTCCAGGGGATTAAGAATGAAGATACCACATTAAGAATGAAGTTACTATACAGGTTACTACAGAACTTGTTATTTTAACATTTCATGCACTTCATTTATCTGGCTTCTACATTTTCAATATATAGCCCTGCTGCAAATTAGTTCTCCAAATATGACCTCCCTACCTACTACTGTGAGATGTGCAAATTTTAAAGTGTTTTAAAGGCTTCTTTTATAGAAACATAGAGTTGCTAAGGTTGGAAAAGACCTCTAAGATCAAGTCCAACCATTAACCTAGCACTGTCACATGTTCACCACTAAACCATGTCCTCAGGTGCCACTTCCACACATTTTTTAAACACTTCCAGGGATGATGATTCTACTACTTCCCTGGGCAGATTGCTCCAATGCTTGATTATACATAGTCAGTGGCTACCATTATCTTTACCATTATTAGTCTTCTCACTAAATATAGAGGAGACATTAGATGCTAATGGCAATTCTAGGAGAAAAACAGAAAATTACTACCACTCTGACAAAAATCAATATATTTGATATCCTAATCATTATGAATGCAACTCCATAGGTGTATGTAATGTGTAATAGGCTAATAGAAATGACAGCAGAATCAGCAACACGCAAAATACGGACATCGAGAGCAGAAGATTATCATCTGTTTTTCTAGGCACTGACAATAATCCTTAATTACCCAATTCTACGTCTCCATGCTTTGCTATCACTTTAAATCTTGGTAGACAAAGCATCTAAAATCCAATCATTATAACACTAGGATGGGGCTTTAGGGGTTTTTTTTGTCGGCATTGCCTTGCAAACGGGACGGGGGTTTGACTCGATGTTATGGTAAGGGTGGGGGTTGTTTCTCACTGGGTTGTTTCTCACTCAATAAGAAAGCCTTCACACCTTTTGCATTTCCCACAGTTTTTGTTTACTTAAATATTTTATTACATGCTCTGAAGAGTGCTTTGTATGTTCCTCTTTGCAGCAATTATCTTTCCTCACTCTTTGGAGGCAATGGCTTCAGATGAGGAAACCTCTATTTAGAACAATAATTTCAACCACTGAACTAAAGACTGAATTAGTTATAAAATGTGGACATAAGCATCTGGTAAATTTTGAAAATATTTCTGATGAAACTTAGTGATTGTCTTAGTATACTTGACTGGTCCTTCTTTCTGCCTTTCTTGCCGGAAAGCTTGAAGAAGGAATCTGACAAAGCCCTCATTAGACATTAAAAATGTCTCCATTTGGTTCTTTGATCTTGGCTTTAACATGAGTTATATAGCACTTAAACTAAAGCTTACCTTTATTAGGAAGGAGATAATCCAAAGATCTGTAACTAGTCAAGCAAGAAAGAGCCAAAATAGTGCCTTCAAGTTTTTATTTCCATTTTGGAACTAAAACCTAACAACTTATCAAATTTCTTTATTGAAGCTGGCTCGTGTTAAAATAGACTGCATTATTGTATGCATATGCATATGTGTGTACATGTATAATGCAACTAATTTCATGGATACTTTTATTCATTAAAATAAATGCCAAAAATTAGCCTTAAATTCTTAAAAGTTTGAGATGGTTTTTGTTTATGCAGGATGTAGAATTAACAACAGCAAGGTTTGAACTTCTACTCTGTAAACTGGAAAAAATTTGCGCAGTAATTATTTTGGTAGCTTCAAGCATTATCACTGTCATGGGCAGTCATGCGATTCTTTCAGAAAAGATGTATATAAAAGTCTTTACTATAATTAGTGAAAAAAAGTCATTTTTCTACAACATTTGCAGAACAGATGAGTAATATCTATTGGTCTTGTTAGTGGATTTACAACTTTTGTTGTATAAGTTAACTGCAATAATAGCACAAAAATATTTTGCATTTCTGTCATAAGAGAAGCTGCCATTTAATACAGTTGTGAGCATGAGTATGAAAGTAAGTTAAACTGTTAGCCTTTAAGAAGGACAAAACTGTATCAGTGAATAATTCAAACGCATTTTCTGAAATGAAATACTAGCATTTGCTATTTTGCTTAGGCAGTGATTAATATGAGCTAGTTTGAGTATTGGATTTATCTTGAATTTCTTGTAAAATGCTGACACTATAAGACTATAAGAAACATTTGATCAGATATGGAGCTCAGAAAAGCTTAGGCTTGCTTTTAAAATGCTCAATGTGCCCTAGTTTTGGTCTGCTTTGCTTGTTCCTTAGTTTTGTATCTGCATGTTTCTACCTAAAATTATATCAATCAGCTTTTTACCAAAGAAAAGTAGTACATTCTCACTCCTAAAATTAATGTGACAAAGAATAGTTGGAAATCTCGATTGATTGGTTCTTGTATCTCTTATTAACCCAAAGAGTTTTAAAGTAATAATTTTCTTTATGAACAAAGATTTATAAAATAATGTTCTTGAATTGTGCTTCCTAAAGAAACAGGTTTCTTTTGAAAAAGCAATTTAATGATTCTTTATACTTCTGGGTTTTCTAGATCCCAGTATCTTTCAGGTTTTCCTTATTTATAGACTAGCAAATTAATACACCTTCCACCATTAGACAAAACTTCTGAATGCTTATGATCACTAAATGCAGTTAGTATTTGTAAAAAATACATTTGTGAGCAATAAAATAACATAAATATAATAACACAAAACCCCTATGTCAAATAGATTTTATCAAATCAATCACGAGCTCCGAGTCAGTGTGGAGAAATGGGTAACTTTCCTCTAAACACACATTCCAATATATATTTACACATTAGTTTATGCTTTTGATTATAATCACTAGCTATCAGTTGGAAATAAATCATTGTCAGATCTATGTAAAGTTAACTCATAATCAAACCTTATTTTGGAGAAAAAGAAATTAAAAATGCGTGAAGTATGAATTCCTTAGTCAATGATATTTGCCTGTAAGAGTGTTGAATACAACTTTAAATACTCTTTCTCTTTAAAGTTTGACCACACAGTATAAATTCTAGAAATATTACAATATAAAATATATTATATAAATCCCAAAGGAAACCTATGGAACACTAAAAAATAATAATAATTTATATTCATCATTTTTTGTTCATATTTTTCAATCAGCAAAATATTGCTAATCTCTGTTTTTTATTTCTCAGTGTGAGCAACTGCATCTCTCCTTTCCTTTTATTGTTGCCTTACTTCACCTCATCTTGCCTTTTTATGTCTTCCTTTACCTCACCTCACCTCACCTCCCCTCCCCATATCTCTTCTGCCCCCAGAATCACTGACATTTCCCATCAGAAGTTAATAAAAACTGTCAATCAAATTTGTATCAATCAATCTGTAGAGATGTGTACCATAGTTTTTTTAATTGGAATTTTATGGGTTTCTAGAAGAAGGGACGTTTTGGTTCTCTTTCTCTGCCACAAGGTTTTCCATTACTTAATTGGCTTTAAGTCTGGAAGCTTTCTAACCCATCTCTTGTGACTTGAACAGTGCAGGTGGACAGTAACATTTCATCAATATTTTGATAATATATAAGGACCTTCAATGATTCATTAAACAATCTGATATGTTTCAGGCAACACAAGTTTTATCTACTTGGTTTTGCAAAGAATGGACTCAAAAAAAAAAAAAAAAAAAAAAAAGAGGTAAGTTTGATGGAAATTTGTCTTCCTTTGCGTTGTCCAAATAAGAGACACTGTTTTACTGTTTTCTCTTGACCTCTGTTTCCAGGATCATTTTGATCTTTTTCTTTGCTCACAGTCTTTGTAAGTATTATCTTTGTTGCAACATGGGTTTAATCGGTCTCACCAGTATTCACTGTAAAGCATCTGTATCACCATTTCTTTTCCTGTTTATGAATCTATTAAAATCCTGCTCTATTAAAACTGCTTAAGGATATATAAACTCTGGAAAATCAGAAAGCAACATGGTCAGTTCTCTGTCCTGTGTCTGTTACATGGACTGATGCATGGTCATAGTATTTTACTAGCTTTTACTCTTTCAATAAGAAATCTAAAAATTTCTGTGAATTACACTTTCATTTATACAATCACTGTGATGGAATACTCCTTTGTTGATGTATTTGATGTTACTTATCTTTTCATTGCAGAAAATTACTGTGATGTGTTTTAGGCTTTTGGGGTTTTTTTTCCTGATATTAAATGTCAGTTACTTATCCCTGCCTACAAGCAGTTCTACATGGTTTTGAAAATTTAGAAACATCTGCTCCTGTCCCATAAGTGTTATAAAATTTGGATGTTTAAAACACTGGTTCTCCACTCTTTTAGTAACATTAAAAAAAAAAAAATTAGCTGCAATAAGTTTGCTGTTACCCACAAGAAATTTCTTTAATTCATTAAGGAGTTCTCACGCGTATTTTGAAAATGCATAAATAAAAATGGGAATAGAATTTAAGTCAAAAGGATGAAGGCACAAAATTAGATTTAAAAAACAGGCTACTCTGTCTAGATAACTCTGGTTGCCTATGGAAAGATCAGAGACCTGGCAGAAATACAGATGTCTGGATTTGGAATCAATGCCACTCCCTATGTCTGTTCAGCATGTGCTGGCTTTTACCTGCATCTTTTCATATCTTGTTTACCATCCTTACAGGGATCCAGACTGCTGACTGAGTCACACAGACTTCCTAGTTTAGGTGTAATGAAGTGTCAAGAAACATTTTATTTTATTTTATAAATTTGCTCCAAAAACTTCGCTGTGTCCCTTATTTTTACTCACACTGGTAGATGATCCTTCTGCTCACTTCTCAGGGGTTCTCACATTTCTATAGTTTATGCTAGAGTAATTTTATCAATTCTAACTTTCTGACTTCTAATTTAGATGTGAGTGAAACAAATGTCTTGCCTGATATAACTGCCATCAAAAAGCAGCTACTGAATGCAGAAAAATTTCATTTAAATCTTCACGTACAACAGTCTATGTAGTGCATTACCATTTTTCCAAGGACAAAAGTAAATGAAGATTCTATGTAAAAATTACCAAAAAATATCAATTTCAATGTATAAAGACTGTGCTTTATATTTTCTGTATTAAATGATTTTAAGAGTCAAATGTCTGCTCTATATTATCAACTAGGGTTGTGGTATTGAGCAAATATTCTTGTTCAAACATCTTTCCTTCAACACCAATAAAGTCAAAAGGAAACTAAAAACCTGCAGATTCAAAAGAAATCCCCAAAACCCACAAACAACAACAACATCACCACCACCAATACCCACAACACCACAAAAAAAGAAAAAGAAAAGCACACAAAAGAAACCCCCCACCCAAGGCGTCCCCAGAAAAATCCCCAACAAAATAAAACAATGAAAAGCACAGGGAACCTCAAATGTCAGGATCTCTATAGAGCTGATTAAAGTGTCACTCTTTCAAGAACAGATAGTTCATGTAAGAGGTAATTACCACAGTGCTCTGTAAAAAGCTACTGATTGAATCATTCAGCTGTGAATCCCAGACCTGGCTAGCTATAGGTTTTGAACCCATTAAATTCCAGTCTGATAGATATCAAGGAATCAGGCTTTCATTGTTCTTTTCTCTCTCAAAAACAGTATCATCTCAGGAACTAGTGGTTGATGTCAGCTTCTTCATTGAAATAAATTAACAATTAAAGGTTGGGAGTGAATGAACATTCCTAATTCAAGACCATCAAGACTATATTGAAAATAGATAGGTAGATAGATTTCAGTCTTTCTTTCACATATTCAATCCCATATACCGTGGATCTTATAGGAGATACCCTGAGTTACAAGTATGAACTTCAGTGATGTACAATGGTCCACTGTTTGTGAAAGGGAATGAAATATTAGTATTTTATTTATATGATTTTTTTGTTTGTTTGGTTGGTTTTTTTTACTTCTACTCTATTCAAATTTATCTAGAGCACTTCATATAGTGTTTATTTAAAATTTCCAAAAGAAATTTGAACCTTACGTATGTTGTTGATCACTCATTTATGTAATAGTTGCCATAGACTGGCATGAACATGAGGAAGTATTTGATGCTGCAAGGACCTTCAGCTTTACTCTGCATGTGAAAAATAAATGCGGTTGGAGTATTTCCTTCTTCATTAA
Organism: Vireo altiloquus; assembly: GCA_013396875.1. Taxonomy (NCBI): domain Eukaryota; kingdom Metazoa; phylum Chordata; class Aves; order Passeriformes; family Vireonidae; genus Vireo; species Vireo altiloquus. The sequence goes on from VZRF01007612.1 coordinate 63,507, forward strand.
TCAGCATGTGTTTTGTTTTGTCAGGAAGAGATGAGCTTTTTCTAATTATCTTCTCAAATACACAGACCCTGTAGTCAGCCTTTAGCAAACAATTGTGTACTGCAGATGAAACCTGAATTACATAAACTGTCCATTCAATATAGGGAAAAAGAGTGTGCAATGAAGTAGAGCTATCAAGTAGAATAATGAAGTCTAAATATACCAAATGTACCAAACAGCATGGAAATCATCAGTGACTGGGGAACAAAGAGTAGGAGATAGAAAGGTCATGGCAATATCACAGTTCTCAGACAGTAGAATTACTGTGTTTGAATTCATGAAAAATTATGGTTGCAATACACTGCTTGAAATTATGTCTCAAGTAACCTCTGCTATAGGCAACAGATGACTTTGGGAGAGGATGATTCACATATAAAAGAAAGAAATCATGCTGTGTGAGTTCGTAGTCAAGAAAATTTCTATGCATGTTAAAGACAATAAGAATAAGAAATTGAAATTAATATTTACCAGTGTATACAGAATATGGAAGATATATACTCTAAAGATTTTTTTGATCTCTCTGGTCTTGATTTTACTGATTTTTATTTTTGCTACTGTTTTTTCTTCCCTACATGAAGGCAAGAGGGAGAAATACAGAAAGCACAAAAAATACCTGTGGAAAAAAAGTCACTATGTTTATGGATTTTTTAGAACAGCTTTTGTGGTACCTATTATTTTTTTCATTGTAGGAAAGTTCTGATTTGTATGGCTTTTATAAGTATTTAAGGGAAACCCACCACAGGCAAGGACCGAGAGACTTGAAAGCAGCTTCTGAGCACAGAGGTGAAAGAAATGAATCTTCTCTTGTTCCTTTGTCACTACTGCAGAAGGATCCTGGGTCACCCAGCTGCCCTGTGCTAGAGCCAGCCTTCGGCCCCAGCAGCCAAACCCTTGAGGGTCATGGATGCATTCAGGGCCCTAGCTGAGGCCAAATGTCATATATTGTATGGGGCAAAGGTTTCCAAACCTGGCTGAGATACTGAAGGTCAAGCTGCAAAATGCAGCAGTGTTTATTGAACTGTCATCTGTACCTCTGTTTCCTCTCTTCCTTCAATAAACCCATCTTACCAGACAATGTATAGCAGAGCTGGCTACAGGTGTCTGGATACCCCAGCTCTGAAGGGGCCTCTCTGGGGTTTCCTGTAGTCCTCCTGGGCATGGCATACACTGTGTGAAAGAGTTAACTTTGTAGTAAAAGCTCTGGCTGCTGCCACCTGGAAGTGCAAAAAGACTGTGTGAAATCATTCAGCAGAACAAAACCAACCGTGGTAACTTAGTGACTGAGGAACAGCAGAGTGGCAGGTAATGAAATAATTAGAGATGTTTTTATGTTGAATTCATTTACTGGGAATTCTGTTTGAACTGACTTATGGGAAACATAAAGACATGCATTACTGTTTCAAGAATGACTGAGTAGGTGGAAAACCAAACATTATTTACAGTATTTATTTGTGTTTATTCAATTAACTGCACTAACAAGGTAAGATAATATTTCCATTTATTCAGACTTGTGATGCACGTGCAACGTTATAAAAAGGGATGTAGAAACAATTTTTACAAAAAGGGTCAATATTGTAAAAAAAAAAGAATATTAAGCAAATATTTGTTAAGAACATTGTATATTTTACTATACATAAGAATAGATATGTATTATACATAAAAAGAGATAATGTGGGTCAGTTCAAATGGCTGGCCAGACAACTGAACCCTGTCACTTGCACTAAGGAACTATTCTAAGAAATAAACCAAAGAAAAAGAAAAAAAACCTGCACCTTAGATTTTTTCAAGAAAGTACAGGTTATGGAGTTCTATATCTGGAGATTTCACTCAGACCCTTGTACTTATTAAGTACTGATGGCTGCTTTCTTCACTAATTTATCCTGTTATTTCTTTAACATGTTTATTCTATTGACCTCTACAGTAACTGGCGGAAAAGAGTCCTGTAATTCAAGTATAGTGCGCCAATATGCATCCTTTTATTTATCTCAAGCAAGGTATCTGGTAATTGCATCAGAATTTTTTATGCTATGAGAAATACTAAATCATGAATCATCAACTATTTTAGGTTGGAAACGACCTTTAAGAACATGGAATCCAACTGTCACATCGAGTCCAACTTCCATATTAATTTTCTCTGTATTCAAAATATTATGGACATATGCCATAACTCACATTATTTAGCTCTTTTTCAAGCTGGCAGCTTGCATTTTTTTAGTATATCTTAGTCGTTAATATGGAAACCAAGTGAAAATGATGAAATTTTAAATCTTTATTGTAAGTTAGGTATGTATTTTTCAGTATTTATTATTTTTTTCTTGTCAGCATCAAATTTCATCATCCATTTTGTTACATGGACATTCAAAATCATGACACCTTTTCATATTTCATTGTGCATTGTTTTACTTTTGACTACTATTGATTAATTTTATATAAAGTGCAAATTTTGTCCTTTTTATGTTTGAAGAATATGAATGCCCTAATAATTTATGTATATCCTTGTAGGATTCTATGAATCTCTGTTTCCATTCAGTAATCTGAGCCTTTATTTCTGTAATTGTTTTCCTAGAATACTACTTTTTCCGTTGTGGGAACTTGTTAGGAAGATTTGATACCACCGTGACTGAACCACCATGATTAGCCTAGTTATAGACACTTTCAAAAAACTCAAGTATTTCCCACCCTGACTGTACTCTAAAAGAGAAAACAAAAACCAGTGCATCATAGAGTAATAGGATCATGGAATGATGAGGTTTGGAAGGAACCTTAAAGACCATCTAGTTCAACCCCTCAGCCATGAGCAGGGATAGCACTCACTAGATCAAGTTGCTCAGGATCCCCTTCAGCCTGGCCTTGAACACTGCCAGGGATGGGGCATCCACAACCTCTCTGGGAAACCAGCTTCAGTGTATCACCACCCACACAGTAAAGAATTTCTTCTTAACATCTAATCTAAAGCTTCCATCTTTCGGCTTAAAAACTTTGCCTCTTGTCCTGTCGCTATCTCCCTGTGCAAATAGTCCCTCTCCTTCTGTTTTATAAGCCCTCTCAAAGCACACAAAGGCCACAGTGAGGTCTCCCCGAAGTCCTCTCTTCTCCAGGCTAGGCAACCATAACTCTCTCAGCCTGTCTGCACAGGAGAGGTGCTCCAGCCCTGAGATGATCTTTCAGCCCTCCCCTGGATTGTAACAGGTTCCCACCTTTCCTTTGCTGAGGACCCCAGAGCTGGATGCAGTGCTCCGCGTGGAGTCTCACAAGATTATGGTAGAGGCAGACAGTATCACTCATTGGGACTTCTAATTCTATGATAATATAATTTAAACAAGGTGGTTTGGGTAGTAAATCAATCATTTAATTGGCTTGTAGTTTCCTGATCACGATAAACACAAAAGTAAAAAAAACCACACTCTTTTGAGACTAATTCAAATTATAAACCCAGTGTGAAAACTCAATAATTTTTTTTTATTTTAGTTTCTTTGTACACTGTGTGTGCCATCTCATTTTGATGACCTTGGTTAATGTTTTGAACACAAACAAAAGCATTGAAAAATGCTATTAAAATTGTATATATTAAACATGTATGTCTTTTTATAAACATACACATTAATAGACCTCATGTATCTGTATTGGGAGCTCTTTCTGTCAGATGGGAAATTAACACCAAAAAAGGGAAAAAAAGCCTAATGTGATGAAAGTGCAGGTATACCTCCACTTACATCAGGATTTTTTTTTTTCCTCAACAAGATGACATTTTAGAAATATTAGAATGAGGTTTTTTGTCATATTTAGATAAAAGCAGCATCAGTGTCCTCAAAGTTATTTACACTATCCTTCTTGTCCTAGTTTTCCCACTCTCTAATTTATTTACCTTTTTCTACTAAAGAAGGAAGTATAATTATCCCAGGAAGTGCTCAGGATTAAATTATCAGATCAGAATCACAAAGAAATTTAGCAACAAAACCTAATGTCAGAATCATATCCTGTAAAATATTTGATCAGCAGGTTCCAAAAATATGCTGTAAATCTCACTCTATCACATTATTAACCTAACTCTGACTTTCAGAAGTGTTCATTTGGACTAGGAAATTGCAGAAGTCTATCTCTTCTTCAAATCCTGCAGCTGATCTGATTATAGCTATCTTCCCATCATGAATTTGGCAGTGGTATTAACAAATATATTTTCCAGTTTTCTTATATATATATTTATGTATATGTAATATCAGATATCATGGTTGACTGAACTCATTGAAAATGTATTAAAATGGTTTTTATGAAGACATAAGCTTTAACTTTCATGCATCACAAAAAAAAAATACCTTTATATCTCCCTGCCTCATAGAATGATTCATTTCACAGAGGTGCTTACACTGTTTTAAGTGATAAAAGAGATCCTGTGGATTGAAGAGTAAACACCAGAGCAAGAGATGCACTCTTTAGACTTCTTGTGCAGGCAGAGAGAATGTCAGTTATGAATAATATCCATGAATTTAAGGCAGACTGTAAAACTCAGTTAATGGCCTCAGAAATTTTATTATCATACTTGAACAAAGCATCAGCCCAAAACGGCTAAGGTTCCTGTCTTAGTCAAACATCTAAAACTACTTTTCTATTGATCAGGAGCCTTAAATAAAGTTGCAAGTGAGCTCTGGAAATTTTTGAGGCAGACATTCCTGAACCAGAAATCAAATATATCAAGGACATGCTCACTTTGGGAATCAGGAGGAAAGTAAAATGAACAAGCCTGAATTTTAATTCTTGAGAAATGCAGAATGAGAGAAAACCACAATATGTTAACTTCAGCAGCCTGATTTCCTAAATCAATTGTTTGAGTAATTTGTTTGTTTGCTTGCTTGCTGACAGAGCTTGGTTGAGCTCCATGGTTTCATAAGACAAAGAAATTTATTTGGCCAGAAATCTCCTGGCTTTACACACCCACAGTACAGATAGTATTTATCAAAATTAGAGGAGTCCTGATTTTCTACTCTTCCACTTCCATTTCCAAGAACTGGGTAAGATATTTTAAGAAATCAAGTGTTCAGACTTCTGGCTTCCCTCACCACCCTGAAGTAACTGTCCTTGCCAAGACCCAAGACCCATTGGGGTCTGGCTTAACAGGCAGACTCTATAATTTAGATGTTTTCTGTGGATCCCTGGAAAAATTTCTGGAGTGACAATATTCCTTAGCTCATGTTCTGAATTGAAAAAAAAGAATATTAACTGAAAATGAATAATTCTTTCAGATTCACTGAGCCTGATTAAGGGATATTTTCTAATTTTAGTTTCTTTTTGAATTTACTGTGAGAATACCAGCAATAAGAATCCTACTAGTATGTTCTTAGTCCATTTTGACAGATTTTTTAATGTTGCAGTTCACCATTCACTGATCTTCTCATGAGAAAAGCCAGAAGGAGAGGTGAGGGAGTGGGACACAAATGTTTAAAGTGACTTTTCCAGATCCACAACCTAATGTAGTCAAAGAATTTTAAGATAAGTGTTTAAATTTCAGTAATAAAGATAAAGGTTTCTTATAAATTAGTTTAAAATTTCCTTTAGGTTTCCATGTTCTTTCTGGTTCGAAGATGCTTAACAGAAAAAAACCCTAAAAGATGACCACATTTGTGATCATCAAAATTCCAAGAAAACATAAGAAAAATGACAGTGACATGCTTGGCATTAGTAATTTTAGAGCAGAAAGGACAGCTGTTTTACATAATTATTCCAAATTTTTATTAAGTCATAAGAAAGGAATAAGGTAATTCATTTTTGTGAAATTCAAAATACATATCTATGCATTGCTGTTGTCTTTATGACAGTTCTGGTCAAAAAATAAAATAAAATAAACAAACAGAGAAAAAATTACAAGACCAAAACAAATGCTAACAACAAACAAGCACTACACAAAAGTTACAGAATCAAAATCAGCAAACATTTCATCCTTTCTTCCCCACATAATTTACAAGCTGAAAAAACCCTTCTGAGTAACAATTTAAGGTAAGGTAATGAAACATTATTTCATACAAAGAATATTTTGGAAGACGGATTTTCTATTTAAAAGGCAACTGCAACTAAATGTAAAGGAACATTCCAAGATGTACATCTCCATAGAACATACCAGACAGATACCTTTATTCTTGATCACTACTTCTCTTTTCTAAATTAAAGCATGATCCCTACACAATATAAACAAATAATATAACAAAACATAAACTATTTCTAGAACATTTTATTTTAAAGATGCCTGAGTCATAAATATTTGTGAGCATCAAGATTCCAAGAAAACACAAGAAAAAGTGATATGTTTGTCATTAGTAATTTTAGAGCAGAAAGGAAAATATTTGTTTTGCCACTTATTCTTTAAAATGCTTATTGGCTGGGTGATTTGAATTTTCTCTGCATCAAAAGTTACCTTGTTCTAATTTATACTCTGATAAAAGTCTGTAGAAATTCAAATTTTACTGGAATATTCATTGTAAGGAAAGGGGCAGGTAAATCCACCTCAAGAATTTTATTGTTCAAAGAATTACCTTTTTACAGGGATTTCCTTCCCTGAACAGATTACACTTCTCTCTAGGTTGAGCTCTAGACATACAGTTCATGCAATGCAAAAGTTTATTTTGTGAACACTTAACCATTTGCAAATCCAGCTGTGAACATTTAGTGAAAAACTCAAGTTATTTATGTAGAAAAGCTGGACAAAGGAGCAAGAAGAAAGAACATGATTTCTCGATGACAGTGCAGAGGAAACCATTGGTTATTGTGCCATTCATTGCTCTTTTCAATTAAAAAAATCACAAAGTCTGCCAGGTAGGTAGAAAAGGTAAAGCAGATGGTGAAATGCAGGAAAGTTCATCTTGAGGACAATGTAAGATCACCAATGTTTGGTGGGAATGACCTCTCAAGGAGTTGGGTGGCAAGGTTCCTAATTTAGGAACTCTGGCAGGGGTTAGACATCAAATAAATGCTGAGCTGCACAGATTTTCATTACTCAGTCACTTCCTATGTGAAAACAGATATGTTTTTATCTGGAGGAGTCTGTTTTTGAAAAATGAGATGTCTCTAAAGGGCATGTAACTAAATTTCACCCTGGATTCTTAAATACCACTTGACTCAAGCACATTGATTTCTTGGTTTTCCAAACATAAAGTTACTTTTGAAACCCTATCTTAGTGTGCTGAAAAATTAATAGCTACTAGGCAGTCTTCTTTCAATGATTCCCTCAGCTTTCTTCACAATTGCATTCTTCCCTTAATTTTATAATTAAAACAAAATGTTTGTTTTACCAAAGACAAAGTCATAAACCAAGGTACGTGGAAGTTTCTAAAGATACTTTCAGGCATATTTAGTTCTTCAAGAGTTTGGAAATTTCAAAGCTTAGATAGCTGTAACTGAACTAATAAAATCTCAGTAATTGTCCATTTTAATTGACCTTCAGCATTCTTAAATTGAAAGCAATTATGTAGAGCTAGAGAACTGAAGCACAGTATGAGCCTTGAATCGTCTCTCTGTATAATTATACGCAGAAATATGCTGAATATCCTCTTACTAGTAAGTGAAGTGCTGAGGAAAAAGAGCTAATCAAAAGCCCATATCATAAAGTCAGTAGTTTTCCTTTAGCAAAATCCACACATTTAATATTAGCAGTTGTCTTGGAGTGACTTTTGTNAAAAAAACACCCAGCCCAGACAGTTCTGTTTTTTTGGTTTTTTTGTACTTCAAGGTTACAGAGTGAGAGGGGGAGGAGGAGACACTTTTTTTTTCTTTTGGTTGGTCCCTGCCAGCTCTCAGCGCTGCTCCTTTCGAGAGACGAGAGACGGAGTTTTTCTTGTTTTTTTGTTCTCTCTGGGATTTTGGTTTCTTGTTTTTCCCTCTTCTGGACTTGGAGCATCAGAACATCAGAGCTTCCCTGGGAGGTGTTTCACCGGCCTGCAGGGGGATTCCCCCGACACCCTTTCAGCTCTGGGAGGAGAGAGGCCACA
>VZRF01007612.1:71633-166282 GCA_013396875.1 Vireo altiloquus
TCTGCATCAAAAGTTACCTTGTTCTAATTTATACTCTGATAAAAGTCTGTAGAAATTCAAATTTTACTGGAATATTCATTGTAAGGAAAGGGGCAGGTAAATCCACCTCAAGAATTTTATTGTTCAAAGAATTACCTTTTTACAGGGATTTCCTTCCCTGAACAGATTACACTTCTCTCTAGGTTGAGCTCTAGACATACAGTTCATGCAATGCAAAAGTTTATTTTGTGAACACTTAACCATTTGCAAATCCAGCTGTGAACATTTAGTGAAAAACTCAAGTTATTTATGTAGAAAAGCTGGACAAAGGAGCAAGAAGAAAGAACATGATTTCTCGATGACAGTGCAGAGGAAACCATTGGTTATTGTGCCATTCATTGCTCTTTTCAATTAAAAAAATCACAAAGTCTGCCAGGTAGGTAGAAAAGGTAAAGCAGATGGTGAAATGCAGGAAAGTTCATCTTGAGGACAATGTAAGATCACCAATGTTTGGTGGGAATGACCTCTCAAGGAGTTGGGTGGCAAGGTTCCTAATTTAGGAACTCTGGCAGGGGTTAGACATCAAATAAATGCTGAGCTGCACAGATTTTCATTACTCAGTCACTTCCTATGTGAAAACAGATATGTTTTTATCTGGAGGAGTCTGTTTTTGAAAAATGAGATGTCTCTAAAGGGCATGTAACTAAATTTCACCCTGGATTCTTAAATACCACTTGACTCAAGCACATTGATTTCTTGGTTTTCCAAACATAAAGTTACTTTTGAAACCCTATCTTAGTGTGCTGAAAAATTAATAGCTACTAGGCAGTCTTCTTTCAATGATTCCCTCAGCTTTCTTCACAATTGCATTCTTCCCTTAATTTTATAATTAAAACAAAATGTTTGTTTTACCAAAGACAAAGTCATAAACCAAGGTACGTGGAAGTTTCTAAAGATACTTTCAGGCATATTTAGTTCTTCAAGAGTTTGGAAATTTCAAAGCTTAGATAGCTGTAACTGAACTAATAAAATCTCAGTAATTGTCCATTTTAATTGGCCTTCAGCATTCTTAAATTGAAAGCAATTATGTAGAGCTAGAGAACTGAAGCACAGTATGAGCCTTGAATCGTCTCTCTGTATAATTATACGCAGAAATATGCTGAATATCCTCTTACTAGTAAGTGAAGTGCTGAGGAAAAAGAGCTAATCAAAAGCCCATATCATAAAGTCAGTAGTTTTCCTTTAGCAAAATCCACACATTTAATATTAGCAGTTGTCTTGGAGTGACTTTTGTCTTGGAGTTTTTCCTTTGATGGTTTATCCTATATTGTCTGCCCATGCCCAGAAAAATGAATTTTATGCCTTTCTATGTCTTTAAACAGAGCCTGAGAGGGGAGAGGAGAAAAAAAAAACAAAAACAAAAAAACACCCAGCCCAGACAGTTCTGTTTTTTTGGTTTTTTTGTACTTCAAGGTTACAGAGAGAGAGGGGGAGGAGGAGACACTTTTTTTTTCTTTTGGTTGGTCCCTGCCAGCTCTCAGCGCTGCTCCTTTCGAGAGACGAGAGACGGAGTTTTTCTTGTTTTTTTGTTCTCTCTGGGATTTTGGTTTCTTGTTTTTCCCTCTTCTGGACTTGGAGCATCAGAACATCAGAGCTTCCCTGGGAGGTGTTTCACCGGCCTGCAGGGGGATTCCCCCGACACCCTTTCAGCTCTGGGAGGAGAGAGGCCACATCCAGGAGGACTTTTTTTCTTCAGTTTTTTTTTCTTCTCTCACAGATAGTGATTTATTTGTTTAGTTTTTTTGTTCTCTCTGGGATTTTGGTTTCTTGTTTTTCCCTCTTCTGGACTTGGAGCATCAGAACATCAGAGCTTCCCTGGGAGGTGTTTCACCGGCCTGCAGGGGGATTCCCCCGACACCCTTTCAGCTCTGGGAGGAGAGAGGCCACATCCAGGAGGACTTTTTTTCTTCAGTTTTTTTTTCTTCTCTCACAGATAGTGATTTATTTGTTTAGCATTATTGTTCTTTTCCTGTGTGTTTTGTTGTTTTGTTAAATAAATAGGGTTTTTTTCCCTTCACTTTCCTCTGGGGACATTTTCTTTCCTGAACCTGGTGGGGGTGGGGTACACAGGGATATTTCCTCCTCTGAATTTGTCTCAATCTGGGACAGCAGTTCATGAGCAGTTTGTGCATTTGTATGGTAGCAAATGAACTAAAGGGTAATGTATGGCTGAGGAAGTAAGTCAAAAGTAATGTGACCATATTAGTATTCCAGAGCACAAAAATATAGCTAATTTTTTTAGCTACAATGTGATTTTTTATTTTTAAATTTTTTTCTAATTGTATATTATGTTGTCTAGAAGGATAATGATGTAACACGGCATGCTGTAACAGCCTACAGATTTCTTATGCCATAACTAATAAATTTGTCTGTGAGTATATAGATCTACAGATAGAAAAAAAACCCATTCCATCTCCCAAAAAAGCTTCAAAAGTAGTCTAAGGTGGTTCAATGAATTATTTCATTGCCGTGTCTGAAAAAATTGGATAGAAATAATTAATGCCTCTAACTGAACTCAATAAAAATTGCACCTCCTTTTGAAAACCTACTCTGATTAGCTATTTTTCATAATTGGAAATCCAGAGGTAGAGGTCCACTAAGAATAATCATCAGGAAGCAGATAGTTGACAGGTTTGGGGGTTTAAACATGAAGAATGAACACTCTAGATCAGTTCAGCATGGTCCAAATTTTAAGTTCATAAATTTTTCAACTGTATTGATTTCTTTAACTGGGAAACTGTTACTCAGGTAAAAATAAAATCCCAGGATCAAATGGTGGAGTGGGAAGAGAGCTCTGAGATCTTTTGATTCGGTTCAGCTAGGTCAGGTTGCTCAGAACTGTGTCTACTCAAGTGTTCAATACTTCCTCGGAGGGAGACTCCATGACCCACTAAAATAGTGTATTTAGCTATGCTTTACATATTAAGAAGGACCAGAAATGGAAGTTCTAGGACACTTCCAAGAAATTATGATCTCCACAGGCCTTTAGCAGTTCTTTGTAGACCAGTGGCTGTTCTATCTACTACTAGCTACTACTCAGGACTTGAGTTTGGGACATTAAAGACACTTTATGGACTCTGGCAGGAAGATAATTTGTTGAAATTTTAATTATTATGATGAAAAGACACTGAAGAAGGTCCCTAAGAATGCATGCACAAAGAATACCATACTGGAATAGAAGCTGTGACTACACTAAAATTTATCCTCAATAGTTTTGGTAATACATATGATGTTCTAAAACAGAGAACATAGTCGTCAGTAATACTGATTTCTCAGTGAGAAAAAATTTCATCAGTTATTTTTTCTTTCTTTTTAACATCTGAAACTCATGATCAGTGTAAGCTTTACTTTCTATGTAAAGGAGTACAAGAAACTGTTGATGCTCTTGTGTTCTGTTCTTTTGAAACTTCTGTGGGTTATAAAACTGTTTAATTGTGGGTTTTGTCTCTGTGGTTAAAATACACCTACACCCACACACACACATATATACATTTATGAATTATATTATTTTAGAAGAATAGGAAGATACATAGGAGAAAATCTGGTTTTTTTGCTTGATTTGAGCAACTGCACAGAGAGACCTCTGAAAGGAAGGAGAAAGACTAGACCTCTAATTGCAGTGAAGAATGCTCATATGAAAAACTTTCTAGAACACAAACATCTTGGAAAGTCAGTTTAGTAGCTTTTGAGTGTTCCCATTAAGAAAGAGGTGCTGGCAATCCACGTCAAAACTCTGGAAAAGTATGTATAACATAAGATACATAATGAACCTTTTAATTTTTGATTTTATCTTTTGTCTTTTTAGTTTGGACAGCTTCTGTTTGCTATTGATGTTTTAAAATTGCCTTTTCACCTGTGATTGAGGACCATCATATAAAAAATTATTTTTGCAAACAGTTTTAAATTACATATTTTATACAAGATCAGAAGCTCATTTTTCCTTTCAGCTCTATGTTCTCATCCTATGAAACTCCTTGGAACAGTTTAGGCTTTAATGCTCCTTACTTCCCAGACTTTCTTCTGAGTGTTAATTTTCCATATTTTCAAGCTTTTCCACCTATAAAATTTAGATGTTATACTGCTACCCACCAGATTCAAAGATGTGATATGAGTGCCCAAATCTCAAGCTTTATGTATTGTTGTGACAATGAACATATTACCTATTGTTATGATACCTAGACACTTGGAAAGGTTTTACCTTATATTTTATTTTTCCTTATATTTTTTCCCTTTTATTTTACCTTATATTTTATTTTTCTGTTTGAAAGCTAGTTCTCCAGCCATTTACCATACCAATTCTCTCCTTGCTCTGAGGAAACATATAGGACATTCAGGAGATTGATTCATCCCATTCTGAAATCAGTTTGCAAAATATGTGAGATAATTGCCTCTGGAGCAATCCATTACAAAGGCTGTAGTGTAAGTGATCGGCTCAGACAGGAAGATTTTAGATAGCTAGAGAAATTACATGGATCTCACACTGACTTGACTTACACAGACTCTCTCACAGTAAGCCTGTATTCCCAGCCTTTGATTAAATCTTGGCTGAGATGTGGACTGATTTTTGATTGGGTTTGTTTGCTGGGGCTTTATTTTTACCTGAGATCTGTGTATGAAAAATGGTTACATATGCAAAACCATCACAAACATTTTAATGACCAGCAATAGCATACTTTAATTTTCATTATGCTATTTATATTCTTTCATTAGCTACTTGAATTCAAGTCTCATAAGTCTGTAAACCTAGTGTCAGGGCATTAATACAAAGAGAAAAAAGTACTTGGCTATGTATGATTTAGTCATAAACATAACTCCTCTATATTTTTCTAAACTGAGTGATGTATATTTTACCAAACACAGACTTATTTTTTCAGATTTAATTGGATTAAAACTGTCTAATTCGGGTAATGCTTCCAAATACATGTGGGTATTGGTATCTTCTGCCACCAGCATTATGAATTCACTTCCTTACAGAGCATTGAACTTGGCAATTCAGAAGCTCTGAAGTCAAAACCCTACTTCCATGAAAAATTTCATACAGTTGAAAAAAATGAATTTCCTGAGTTTTGGAAACAGAAATCAGTCTTTATTTTCACCCTATTTTCTTATTACATCCACATCAGTATGCATTATTTGTAAATCCTTCTGCAAGCATATCTAAATAACGACCGTTTACAGCTGTACCACCTATGAGGTCTCCTACAAATTTTAATGTCTTTGTATTCTGAAAAATTATGTGGTGATTTTAAGCCCAGGACAGAATTTTCTTGGGTGAAAAAGCCAAACCAGTTCACCAGTAATACTTTAGAATAAGGTGTTTATTCTATGTATCAGGAAGTATTTCAGCTCTGCATAGTTAAAAAAGGTGTTTGAGGGTTTGGGAGAATTGTTTTGTTTTGTTTTCTTTTGCTTTGTTTTTCTCTATTTCAGTTTACATTACAATAATGTTGAATCCTGAATAAAGGTCATGATAGTGCCATCACAAGAGACTGCTCTTGCTCTTATCATCCTAAGAAGCCTTTCCTTACTTTCAGTTGCCAAGGAAAAAAGTATTTTAGGTTAACCATTTGACACATGGTGCCCGTTTAATTCCTATCTAAACACTCCTTACTTCACAACTTCTTTGTTTTTAAATTTTACATCTTCCATTGCTGTACCTGTTTGGGCAGTATTTAATATATTTGTAATGCCCTGCCTCTACCAAAGAATAGCTGTATTATTGATAAAATGGGAGCAAACTACATGGGCAAAATTGATGAATGAAAAAGAATAAGATGAATCTTACTATACTATCAGCTCTTATTAGCTATGTCAAATCTGTTACACACTGCATTGAAAACTTTTCCAACATAAAATGTTCTGACAAGCACATTAATTTAGGAAACACAAAAGTTTGATTGCACATAAAATGCTATTAAGCACTGACTATAACACTGTAACAAAGTGTGAAAGCTTAATTTTGTGCAGTGATCTGACTGTGTGGGTTTAAATTTCTAGTCCAGACATCACTGATATTAGTGGCTACTGAAAATCCCCATCCCCACAAAGGGAGGATGACATAAATGTCATATCAGGCACTAGTTTTAATTCAACTTTCTACTGTGCTTTATGATCTTATGAGAGATGTTCTTTTGGTTTTACCAAAGAGTGAAATAATGGTAAGGTTTTCTGAAGGTATTTAAAGATTGATTTAGAAAGACTTTTAAGCCAGGTTACATCCTTTTTTTATAGATATATTGTCATTTTATGTTTTTACAGGTAAGCCACCATGTCTACCAAATGTGAATATTTTTTAACTGGACTGCATTCAACATACACACCAGAACCTCAAGACCATAAACTTTGGACCTGTAGTGGTGGTGAGTTTGCTCTGCATGTGCACAGGGAGACAAAACACAGGTTTAACTTAAACTTCGATTAGGTAAAATACATAATGTTTGCTTTCTTTTTTCCTCACTGTAACTTTTTTAGTGTGACTTCTCTAACAGGCAGAATAGAAAATAGAAGCAACAATAATTACAAAAGAAAGTAAAATTGAATCATCTAGCCTCATCTATCTGAAAATGTATTCCAAATAGGTGGAATGAGATACTCCCTTAATCTCCCTTCCGTTCCTCCAATTTCTACTGTGCATTTTCACTATTAATCAGTGCTAGTTCTAGTATTTTTCAAACTTCAACTTAAAAATCACTAATGCAGTAGAACACAAGCCAAAGGACAAAAGCAAGAAACTAAACAACTAAAAAATAAGGGAAAGTTTTCACAATTATAATTTGGAACAACCTCACAGTGTCTGATGAGAGTTCCCTTTCCCTGTAAAGAAAATAAATAGGTCTATTTCATTAGAAATAATGGACAGGGATAAAGAAGAATGAAAGGAGAGCACGTTTAGAGGCATGGGGATAACTCTCAGTCATATGTGGATGTCTCAACCCTCTGAATTAAGTTCCTACTGATCTTGCTTATAAGTACTGTCACACTCAAACTTCGTTACAAAAAAAAAAAAATTAAACTTACTCTATTTTTGAAGCAAAGAATTTATTCTCATTATAATAATACTGAAAATACAGTACTAGAGACAACTGTTAGGCAGGGATGATACATCTGTGTACACCTTTTCTCAGGTATTCTGCATATCCTTTCAATGAACCTTGTATCTGAGGTTCACACTTCTCAATTTTGTTAAGAAAAAGATGGGTGGGGAGTTGTGACATTAGCAATATAAAGTATTTACTGACAAAAAAATCCTAGTCATGTTAGTGTCTTCTTTCTGCTTAGTATTATACCCTCAAATAAATGCATTTTCCTTCTTATCACAGCTTTCTTGGTTCCCAGCTAATGTCTGCGATTTGTATGACTGCCTTCTCCAGCCATATTTGACATGAAAGTCTGTCGTTTCTTACACGATGGCCACCTAATTTTCTCAGACCCTTAGTATGCTTGTGGTTCAACAAGCTGAAGCTGCAATAGGTGGGGGAATAGTCACTTGACCACTATAGTTGTTAAAAGTGAGACTGATGTAATCTCTGAAAGTCCCGAGTCCCAGCATTTTGTAAGCCATAGAGTGCCTGATGGTTTTTACTAGTAATGGAAAAATCCTACTTCCATGGTGAAATTTAGCAAAATTGCTGGCAGAATGTGGACTAATGAAACTATGAAGCTTCATGCCTAAAACTGGTAAATTTACACTTCTGTCATATTAATCAGGTAAGAGTATTATTTTCATGCACAGAGTTTATGGATTTGTCTTTTAAAATTATCTAGACAAATAAGAAATTTGTAGGAATGCCCTAATCAGAACTAGGAGACTACTGCCAGAGTTTAGACAAATGAAAGGGTTATAGTAAGTGCTCTGTCTATGTAGAGGTCTTTGTACCATTTTATTTTAATGGAGTAATGAAAAACAGAGAAATAAGGCATGTTGTAATGTTTTGTCAAGCCAGCAGTAACATGTATTAAGTCAAAAAATAAATTAAATTGAATGTCAGTTGCCATTGTAAACCTATTGCTTTCTGTCCTGTAGTCAGGAATTTCTTGCACTTTGTGTTATGTTTAGGGCTTTTTAAAGCAGGATGCATTAATCATTTTGATTTAATCTTTGTTAATCATTTTGATTTAATCTTTGTCAAGACCTTAACTACATATTTGGGTTGCCTGAAGAAGCTGTCAGGTGATATAATTTATGAGAAGATCTAGAGGACAAACACTGCAATAATAGCCTTGCACAGTGTACTTTGCCCTCTTTTTGTTTTAACCTGATTTTACTTGAATAGAATCAGAATAAGTTGTTCAAAAGTGTTACGTTTTTAAAAATTAAATGTGTATTAGGACATCTGTTTTGATTTTTATTTATATTTTAAGTAAATAACTTTGAATTACTGATATTTTATATTGTTTGGTCCTCTTGCACTAAGAAGTGCAAGAAGAAACGGAATGTAATTTTAAATATCATGGTAAAGACATTTTAGAATATTTAGGGTTTTTTTTCACTAACAGGTTCTGTTAAGTCAGCATACACAGCATTGTTTAACAAAGCAATTAATCACTGATGCCCCTTCTGAAAAATTGCTATATCTCATAGAAGTATTTGACTTAAAATAGAAAAAAGGGTTTTTCAATTTTCTTTAATTCCAACATGCTTAGAAGCTACTACTTTTTCTTTTAAAAAACTTCAAGCTGATTTGGGTTTTGCTTACTTGTTATATAGAGTATTATATACAGTAACTATAAAAATATAAAAAAAATGAAGTAGAAGTTTACACTATCATTTTAAGAAAGAACTTTCTTTAACATCAATTTGGAATAAAGAAATGCATTAAAACTTTATGATACATGAGATGAAAATTGCAATAAAAATTGGGACCATATTTAGTGCATTATTCATTTTTTAAAAAAGCTTCACCACAGACATCTGATTCTCAAAGCCAGACTAAATGTTTATTTAAGAGAATCCATTTGCAATACTCATTGAATCTTGGATCACATTAATATAAAACAGAGGAGAGTACAAATAAAATTTTGGGTTTTGAGAAAGCTTAACAAGTTAAGATTTTCATTAATTTTTTTTTCCTCAGACTAATATTGCCAGAGGTCTTCCCTAAAAAGTACAAAATAGTCAAAACAAGACTCTGTCCCTGTACAGTTGTTAAGCACCCAATGTTTCTGTAGGGTAGAGTGCAAGCAGTCTGTTTCTGATGGAGCTGAACCAAATAGGATTTATGCTGCAGGTTTAAACCAGCAAGTATGAACAGAAAAACCACACTCCTGGAGAAGAAAACTGAGACCAACACAACTGGATTGGGAACACTTCTGTAGAGATCAATTCCCACAAGGTTTCTAGCAGCGGACTACTGAAGACATGCATCAGTCAAAAACAATCCTTGAATATATCACTGATTTGCATCTTAAAGATGATTAATTTATTATTAGAGCTTTCAAACAGGGTAGAACTGCTGTAAATTATTGAGAAGGATTTCTATGAAATGTAGCATATTTTTATCTCAAAAAGAATGAGCAGCATTTTTCATTTGGATAGTGTCTCCTTAGAAAACTGATATCACATTTCAACAAACAGATGGATGTATAGCTATAAAATATGATGCCATCATTTTCTGGAACATGTGTGCTGTAAGGAGAGGACTGTGTAAGTGCTCTTTCGGAGCTCCTAGATGGCAAGCTGAGAATTTTTATTGGCAGCTTCAGGGCCACAACAGATTTACCTACATTGTCAAATCATACAGTTCCTGGGTCCTGATTCTTAAGTACATTCACTGAATAAATGCACAAAGTTGAAGTTGAATGCAGTGGATTTCTGGGGCCCAGAGGTTTTTCCTTCCCACCCTGCTCGAACACTGGCAATACCTCTAAGTTCATCTGATAACCTGGGCCCTTTCTTTAATAAGTGTCTCAGATCTTGTGCATTTGCAGATACATACCTCCCTTAACTAACAGCTTGAAATGCCCCAGCAAATTACACACACAGAAAACAGAGAATAAGATCAAACAGAAATGGTCCAAGGCTCAGTCAGACAACTGTGCTGACAAGCAGCTTCTTTAAAGAAGCATAGCTACTTTTATTACCCTCTTCTCTCCATT
Source organism: Vireo altiloquus (assembly GCA_013396875.1). NCBI lineage: Eukaryota > Metazoa > Chordata > Aves > Passeriformes > Vireonidae > Vireo > Vireo altiloquus. Next base: position 81,768 of record VZRF01007612.1, read on the forward strand.
TTCTCATTCAGATTGTGATAGTTGTTGTTCTTCCCTTACTGTCTTTCCTTCCTTCCTTCCTTTAGAAAGGCTCATGCCTTTCCATTTCTCATCTCACTTCCAACAATATTTTGTGGTCTCTTCTGTTAGCTAAATCTCAGGCCAGTTCTTCAGTATCTTTCTGCATATCCTAGCTCACACTGAGGCAGAAAAATCAAAATCTGTAGAAAAAAATTATGAAATTAAAGGAAAACATATTGTTGGTGAGTACCAAATAATTCACATCTAAAATATAACTACATACATAATTATAGCCTTTAATGGAAACAACCATAAATCATGTAACAGATCTTGTAATTTTAGGTAGTGCTTGGAAAACCATAGCTCAGCAGTCTGTTACAATCAAAAATTGAAGAGCATGTTCTAATATGTGATACATCTGACTGTGTGAAGTTATTTCAATGTTTATTTATCAAAGAATGAAAGAAAATAAGAGAATAGGTTATAGGAAGAACAAAGAAACTAAATTATGAGAAATTAAGTTAATGACCAGCAGTTTCTGCAGTTGTCATTTCTATCTTTCAAAAGAATGACCCACAAGAGCTGCCGTTTGGTATTTTATCTGGAGGAACCACATATATTTTTGCCTCCTTTTCCTTACTCCAAGACTTTATTTGTTTTTCCTCTTCGTCTTTTCATTCTGCTGGCAATAGTTTTTTTCTTTTCCATCACTGGGCCTCCATATTTTCTTTCTCCTTTATAGCTTCTCTCCCAGGCTCTTGACACTACTGCCATGACACAGACCTTCTAAGATTACTTTTATTTTTGTTTTCTTTATATTCTTTCAATCATGTTTCAAATAATTTACAATTTTATAATTGCAGAGTAAAGAGCATATATATTCTGCCATATTATAGAAAAACAACAATAAAACCACATAAAAAGAAAGATTGTATGAAATAACTAGCAGCTGTCAGTAGAAGACCAAGAAGCAATAAAAATTGGGACTGTACATACTTCTTGTGTACAAGAAGCAAGTACACATGAAATCAATCTAATCTATCCCTTCTCAACCTCAGAATTTACCAAAAAGAAGACTTAAAGATTGTTTGCCATTTGAGGGGGTTAATTTTTCATCTTTTTAGTAGTTTGATTTAGTCATATACAGAATGATTTTCCTGTTAGATAAATGCATATTCAAACAGTAACAAAAATTTCTGTTAATGAAAAATCAGACTATGATGCTTTTTGAGTCATTTGTTCGGCTGAATTTTCCATCCTTATGGAATGGATCACTTAATACAACTTTAACAAAGGGTGTGCAGCAAGTACAGGTTTGGTCCAGACTGCTTTCCTCCCTGAAGACGTAGGGTATGGATATAAAGGGTAGGAACTGGGATCTGAGTCATGAAAATTTCTCATGATTTTCTACAGGGTCTTGGTCAAGTATGATGGTTTTTTTTATAGTTAGCTCAGTTTAGGCAGTAGATGGTTCCAGTCATTTTTTATCTATCTTTGACAATTTGCAGATTTATGATTCCAGATTGAAAACTTACAAAAAAATATTAAGCAAAATTTTGAATTTAATTCCCTCCAAAAGATGAGTATATACATATATACATATATATATATATGTATATATATATAATGTTTCTCTGTAAGCAAGATTGAAATGAACCAGAAATTTTAACACTGTGGTTCATCACTAAATAAGCATGTGAAATATTCTTATTTAAGGATGAAGTAGTAATTCTCCTATATATCTTAAAACTGAGGAAAAAAAATTGAATTCTGTACATTTCAGCAGGTGAGAAAGAAATGAGATCCCATTTATCAAACAGACTTACATTAAGCTTTTTACATCTGCTTCTCATCAATCACATCTCTGTCATAGCTAGTGCGGCAAAATTCAATAACTTTTTCTTTGTCATTGAAGACTGCTTGAGGCAATCCAGAGACATTTCCAAATCCACCAATATGCATTCTACATATCTCAACAGGGCAAAATATACAATCCCAGAGATACCTTTTGTTCTGTCAAACAGCTCAGCTGGAATTTGTTTAATCAGCTGAGCTTTGTAACAGGCAGAAAATAAAACAGAGAAAGGGAAAAACCCCAAAACCCCACCCCCAAACAAAAAGAAAACAACATAAAAACCCCAAAACAAAATCCAACCATCACAACACCTCCAAGATAGCTGAGATACTGATTATAAGAAATACAGGAGTTTTCTGTTTAATATTTTGATTCTGATTTATGAAGAATAACTATTTTTAGTTGTAGCCAATGCAGAAGCCTGTAAAACTCACACAACTAACTGGCATGCCTTGAATGTAAATATAAGTAAATATACTGAACCAGTGTAACTGGTAACAGTGTATAAACATTTTTTAATGCTGTGATGACACAGCTGAACACAACACATGAGCATTTTAAGTTAGTATGAGAGCAATGTAACTACCAAAGGGAAAAGACTTTCACAGTTGTACTTCAGTAGCATGGAAAAGTATGAGAGGAGCAACATAACTTGCAAGATGAGTACAAAGAGAAAGATAAGAACAAGGGAGTCCAAATGAGCAGGATATTCTGCTGAAAAACCTGGAGCTGGTTGCTGACAAAAATCAGTAACAGTACTGGAAGCAGACAAACCCCTCTTCCTTTTTGGTAGTGATTAAGAAGCATAAAAACATCAGACATGATGAGGAAAGATAGTGAAGAAAACAATCCCACTTATTTCACTGACTAGTTTTCAAAGGCTGCTTGTTTGCACAAGTCTAATTACTATAGAAAAAGAAATAAACAGAGGCAAAGAATGTTAAAACAGAAAAAATCTCAGCAGTAACAGTACAATTTGATTTGGTATAAATATTTTATTTAGTATCTGCTAAATTTCTACTGTTATGTCCATGCTTCTATTGCTTCTTTGAATCCTAATATGTATTCAGTGTTGGAATGGTGAGTCATTATCATCCTGGGTAACATCAGGTTTGTGATGACGATTTCTTCCTCTTCACTGTAACATGTACTTGGCATTATTATATAACTTTTAAGATGTTTTACTGTTTGCTTTTTATTCATTGATGTGAAACTTCATAATATGTGTATTATGTGTATTTATTATATTCGTATGGTTTACGTATGTTAGATACCTGCATTTTTTATCCCTGTAAACTCCAAACCTGATTTCGTTCAATTCCCAGATCTGCAGTTCACTGAAAATTAGTGAGGTGTTCTTACAGTGTTAAGATTTTCAGTGCCAGTCTCTGTTCCCTCTCTTGTGTCCTACACATGCACACTGCATCTTGCATCCCTTCATTACAAAATTGGTCACTGTGAGGAATTACTGCTGAAGTGGCTCTGGATCTCCCAAGAATTTTCTGTTTCTGAACCTCCTGGTTGTGAACCAAAAAATGAGGAATGAAAGGACAGTTACCGGAGTAGATCCCAATTTGATTGTAAGTATAAACTGCCTGACAGAGAAAAACTTCCAAAAATATCCATTTCATACAATATGTAATATGTGACAGTTACAATTGCTGAGAATATAATTTTTTTTTTAAGTTAAATGTACTAAATCATAACTAAATAATTTAGCATATCTATATATAGGCTATGTTTACATTTTTAATTGGTAATTTGCTCAAGGAAGTGAAAGGAGAATACATTTCCTACATCAATTTTTTTGTGCGTGTGAAATTATACAAAGATTGAGAAAAATAAGAAAAAATTCACTGGAGCATGAAAAATAAACAATAAAATTACTGGTGTTTGGAATACTCTTTAAAGGGTAACAGAAGGCTGCCATCTCCAGTATTTGAACTTCATGGGGATTAATTACAATTCAGAAGTGATGCCAAAATTTGCCGAGTTGACTAAATGTGGAACAATCTGTAGCCTACAATTCAAAAAGAAATTATCTATTCATTCATAGTCAGTGATAATAATCACATAGAATCATAACTGGAGGGAAGAAAATACCTTGCATCTCCATTCTTTCCTCATACAAAGAAGATTTAATCAGTTGATTATTTGCTATACCATTTTCCTGGAAGCACTCAGATATTTTTAAGTATGCATGAATCAAGTTGTGCAAATGAGCTATCTTCCCCTAAAATTCATGGCTGACTGGAAACTCTCAATCACACCTGTGACCACCATAGCAGATTTTCTGTCATCTTGAGAAATAGAGAAGTTACGACGTCAGCATATGTGATGCCTTCACATTGTTCTGGCAGGGCATTACCATTTAGTAGATCTCCATAAAACTACTTTCAGCATCCATACTCCTTTTCATATTAAAATAGCAATGCACATGGATCCAAAACGTAGACATTTTCAAAGATGGTTTAATACAGAGTTGTTTTTTAAATGAAAAATGTTAGGAGACTGTTTCCTGTTCTTCCACGACTGTTACTATACAGAGCCACCAGAAAGGGCTCATCTCATTTTATTTTCATGTATGTGATTCAAGTGTATTTATCAAAAGCCTGCATGCAAGGCAGTTTGTGGAACAGAATATATAAACACCCTTAAAAGAAAAAGAAGTCGTCTCAAGGAATGTTGGTCTGTTTCACGTTCTCTTACTCAGCTTTATGTAAAACCTCTGATTTCATTTGAAGTGAATGACATTTCACATCAACTTATAAATCTTCAATTTATTATAGTCTCAAAAAAATGAGAAAGTTTCTCTTTCAGTTTGGATTTTGTGACTGCCATATAAGTATTTATTGAGTAATAAGGGTTTGGAAAACTCCATTCAATAAAATTATGTTTCCCTACGTACTTCAACAGCATAAACATTTTTCCTGTGGGAACTTAATTTCTTGCTTTGATCCTCTACAATTCTAATTCTAATTTCTTATTTAATTCATATAGCTGGAGTGCCTTGCCTAGTGAACTTCATACTGTACATGTTGCAAAAATGGTTAATTTTCTATTTCATGGGTGACCCTTATACATACTGAAAGCATTAGAACTCACAGAAACATCTCTTTAGTGACCCTCAGGCAACCTGCAACTTTTCTTTGCCATTTGAGGGATGTTATGTCAGAAATGCTCTCTCATTGTTTCCGGAGAGTATAAAGTAGAGTTATAGATTGTGTTACAAAATTGTACTAACTTGAAAGATCAGTCATATTTCAGGGACACTGTGAACAATGTCACCACTATTACTTCAGGGAAAGCCACAGGATCAAGGTTAAAAAGCTAAATTGCATAAATAAGTAGGAAAATTTATATTTTTTCATTAGAAAAAGAGAATAAAAAAGAAGCTGCATCTATTACAAAGTTCAGATATAAAATATTATTATTTTTGAATGGCATTAAAATGTAATTTAACCCATCTGGCAATTAAGTCCTTCACAGCAATTCATTCACTTCCCCACAGAGGTATGTGGGGCAGAATTAGAAAAGAGAGAATATTAATGGGTTGAATTACAAAGAGTTTAATAATTAAAAGAAAAATAGAAAACTTGCAAGGACAAAAGAGCAGAGCAAAAATACTAAAAGAGATAAAAAAAAGCCAAAGAAAAGCAAATTATGCATAAACCCCCAAAAGTCTCACTACGAGCCACTGATGACCAGCCAGGCCACAAGCAATAGCAGCCCTCCCTCAGCTTCATCTCCCCAGGTTTTATTGGTGAGCATGATGGTATGCTGTACTGAATATCCCTTTGGTCAGCCGAGGTCAGCTGTCCCAGATGTGCCCCCTTCCAAATTTTTGCCTATCACCAGCCTACTCACTGGCAGGGCAGTGAGAGGAGCAGAAAAGGCCTTGGCACTGTGTGCTTGACACTGAGCACCACTCGGGAATAACTAAACATCAGTGTGCTGTCGAAACTGCTTCCAGCACGAATGTCAAACACAGCCTAATACTAGCTACCATGCAGAAACCTAACTCTATCCCAGCCAAAAGCAGTACAATAAGAAAATTAGATGATCCGGATCTTTCTTACTTATTAGGCACCCAAAAGAGCAACATCAGAATGAGTAAATGTTAGGACTGCTCAGCAGAGTTTAAATCCAAGGCAGAGGTGTAAGATCTAGTCCTCCCTGTGTTAGTGATGACAGGTGAAACATTTCTGAAGGAAAATGCTGCAGTATTTTATAGAGTCAGAACGGCCCAAGTGGACTAAAATTAATGAACAAGTTTTCCTCTGGAGTCTGTTTCAACAGTAGAAGATTTATTTCTTTGGATATTCATTAGGCACTCAAAAACTTTATTGCAAGTGAAATATCTATTTTAAGAAAACAATTATTATTTTTCCATAATTAAAAAAAATCTGACATTAATTTATTCACCACAGAATTTCATGCATATTTTTGAAGATATGGATACAGAACCGGATTCCGAGGAACACAGGGACTGATTTTGCCTTCTTTTATGATATTATAAATGTCTTACTCCCCTTTTTACAAAGCAGAGGTGGAATTCTCACATTATTTTATGAGTTTAATTTCTCTGTCTCAGACCAAAACCCTGCCCTCTGTGGCTATGGGCTTCCAGAGGTCTCTCACATATGGTACATCTCTACAGAGATATCACTTCTCAATACTCAGTCACTGACAGACATAATTTTGTCTTTTTTGATTAACAAGCATCTCAGGAAAAATTAACCAAATGGTACTCCAAGCTGCAAGTAATTCCTCTTTCTTAGAAAATGCTTTTAACGTGGGATGGTTTGCTCTATGGAAGTGTTTGTTTCTTTCTAATGATTAAGAAAGCAACCAAACTGCTATCTCACATCTGAATAATGCTTCAGCTACTTAAATATAGGTTTCTAGTATCATTACAAATATTTTGTGGGTAATTTTCCCAGCCTCTAGCTGTTGCCCCAGAGGGTCACGTATCTTCTGTGTTCCTGTCTCTTTAAATTGTAAAGAGTCAGAAAGACAGGTAAATTAATTTTTAACATCTTACAGGAGATGCCTTGAACTAAAATTTCAGAACTAAATTCCCTGTGTCTCGATAAAAGTATTTGCTTCAGCACAACTTGGTTCTGCAAAATAAAGCTCTGTGTCAGAACTAAGACGTAGAAATGCAGGCTTTAATCTTTCAGTATCCAGGGCATACTCACGCTGCTCATGTAATTAATTATGGAATGAAAGTTCAAGTTGTAATAAAATTTGAAGTGGCATGAATTAGTTCAACAAAATTGAAACTAGGGGACCCTGCTGATATTAGTGAAGTGCAGAAAGTTGGTTTTAATATTTGTGTCATTCAGCAGAGAGATTTTCATTACCTACAATTCCACAGTATTAATCCATTTGAAAGTGACAGAATACTGAAAATTCATGACAGGAAATTCATGTAAGGGCATTTAAAAAAAATATACAACTTCAGTCATGCCATTCCAGCATCACTGAATTTATCAGTGCTTCCTGACTGCAATGAAAAAAACAAACTTGTGTACAACTACAAAATGTGCAGAAGAAATAGAATTAAAAATGTGAGATTGATCTGGCTCCTAGGGGTGATATATGTTTGACCAAATGCAGAAATCTAAAGTGCAAATACCATGACCAGAGACATCTCTGAAATACCTCACGGAGAGAAATTCATCTTGTAAGAGCATAAGTCAGGACATAGATGAGTCCAGTTCAAAAAGTACACGCTTCCTTTCACTGACTAGGAAAAAACCGAGTACAAAAAATATATCAACAACTTAATTAGCCATTTAAAATGAGGGGAGACGAAATACATTGCAACAATTAATTGTCATATACGCTTTGCTATTTTTATTTGCATGCACATATTAATATTTCATAAAATCACGTAATGTATAGAAACAGAATGGTTTCCATTGAGAGGGACCTTAAAAATCATCTAGTTCCAATCCCTCCTGTCATGGGCAGGAACACCTTCCGCTAGACCAAGTTTCTCAAAGCCCCATCTAACCTGGCCTTGAACACTTCCAGGGATGGTACATCCACAGCTTCTCTGGGCAGCATATTCCAGTGCCTCACCACTTTCACAGCAAGGAATTTCTTCCTAACCTCTGATCTAAACCTACCTTCTTTCAGTTTAAAGGCATTCCACCTTGTCCTTCGTGCTCTTGTAACATTCTCTTTCCGCCTTTCTTACAGGCCTCCTTTAAGTACTTAAACTCTACTAGATCTCACCAGAGTTTTCTCCGGTCTTAACAACCCAAATTCTCTCAGTCTGTCTTCCATCTTAAGTCTATGGTATAGTACACGTTGATAATAATACTCACTATTTAATATTTCACTGTATTGTTATGCATAAAACATTTATGATCTATTTTAAATAACATTAGGTTTATGATTACTATTTTGGGAAGTTTTCTTTTTTCAAGAAAATGGGGATTTTTTTTTTCCTTATTATTCCTTTTCTTGTTTTGCATTTGGGAAGTGATTTAAGAATCTATATAGAGATATATTGTGCCATATTACATGCTTTACTTCATCATACCTGTCCTCCAGCTGCCATTCTAGAAGATTTTATCTCCTGTATGCCCCATGTCATATCTATCAAATCCAAGGAGATTTAGCATGGAAATTGATGTGTCTGTTCAGATATTCAGATTTGAACCATGTTTCACATTTTTCTACATTTTTCTTATCACAGAAAAGTAGACATAAAATATTTCTCTCATATTTATGGAATGTGGATTAAAAATACCTCAAACTAACAATACGTATGAAGGAAAAAAAATATTATTTTTTTCTATTTGCTTCTCTAAAGAATAGATTTGGTCACTCAACTGCTTTGTAAACTGTGGAGAACGGAGAGATCTTTTATGTCATATAGTTGTAACAAATTCAGTCCATGTATCATATTTTCATACAAGTCAAAATTATTGAAGAGATATTCTGAAGTCCAATGGCTACCTTTTCACCACTGGAAGTTACTGGGGTTTTTTTTCTTTGAGTCAATTACAGAGATAATCAGTAAAGGACATTATTTCAAGTCAGACCTGGGGTCAAGAAAGCAGAAATTTATTTGAGAGTCTCATTTTCTTACTGCCTTTTTTAGGAACAAGATATAAAATTATTCAGGACATGAATTTATTTCAAAATTATTAAAAACAAATGTAAATTAAAAAGCTATTGGTGCTCACAACCTTGCTTGATGTATTGATCAAGTCCTCCACTACTATGCCATATATTTTGTATAATTAAATACTTTCCTTTTGAAATGTGATTTTGGGCATTTGGACCTGTTCTTCTGGGACAGATAACCTTCTTCGTTTTTGGTTTACTTACAGACCTGCATTTGAAAAGAAGAATATTTTCAGGTCTCAAAAGTCCTTTCAGAGTATATTCTTCATGAGAAAGAACCTTCTGATAATCTAGCTTGTCCCTTTGTTTTTTCGGGGGGTTTTTATTTGTCATAATTTATTTCTATTATTACTAAAGCTGTCTTTCAGTTCAAAGAGTATTTTTATGTAATTATAGACATAAATCACATTCTTCCTTAACATTTGTTTTTTTCAGTTCTGAACAAGCCAAATTATGTTATTTTCTGATTGCAAATCTCCATTTCAAACTATTAATTTTTCTTTGTACTAGCTAAGTTTAAGTTCATTCTTTGTGAACCATGAATGATTAGAACTATATACTGTACTTTCTGTAAAGGTCCAATAAAACTTTGAACAGTGACAACAATCCCAGTTATCTGTTTAATCTTGTCAGAAAATAAATAATTAGAGATTAATTCATCATTCCTTTGTCACACTCTGATGAAATTTCTAATTAGACAATTTTGGTTTTCCCCATTATTTATCTAATAATAAAATCATGGTTTGAATCTAACATTTTTGTTATTAGATCCTTAGTCAACAACTTTACTACCTGCATTGCATCATTTAATGTTGTTTAATGTTCGCAAAGTTTTTTTATCTATAGTACATGAATCTTCTCTACTGACGAGCATTCACAATGAGTTTCAAAGCTGTCTCAGAAGCAAATTTCATTTGCACATATCCATATCTTATTCCAAGGTAATTCAAGGAAATTCCTGTTCGTTTTTACTAGTTATTTCACATGTATTTCTCCTTTCAATATTACCTGCTTCTATCTCCCTATGAGATAGCCATCAACCACTCTGCAAGCTGTCTATTATTTCTTATCTTTTCCAATTCCATGTGATACTATAGCAAATATTTCACTGTCTTGGAGGAAGAAGTCATCTACCACATTTCTTGAAGCCAGAAACAATTTTGTTTATCACAGAAACTTCATGTCAGTTCAGTATTATCTACCTCTGGTAAAATCAAGATAATTTTATAACAAATTATGTTCTTAGACATCTGTCTTAGATTTTTTTTTTCTTAAATATTAATGTTGAAAATTTGTACTATAATAAAAGGAGCAGAATTTTTTCCTATTTTTGCCTCTTATTTTTTCTGTTACTCTTGAATCATTTAGCACTTCTCAGCTTTATAGTTTGATCAAAAATTTTCTTGTGAACTTATTAACGATGAAGGCACAGTGCTACCGCATTTTGTTGCAATACTTTTGGATCTGATCTAGCTCATAGACACCTCTTTTAGCTTTTGGACCGTTCTTACCTCCTATTTGTTACTGACGTTCATGCTCTTAGACAATTAGTGACTCTGAACTCTTTATACAGACATGGCAATAATGTCTTTTTAGAGTTCTCTGTGCACCAAAATGGCAAAAGATATCAGACAGATAGATATACCTAGCCCTTCTCTTCTCAACAGACTCCCTAAAAAAAAGGTCAGGAATTAAAAAAAAAACCAAAAAAGAAACGGACATACAGCAAAACTAAAAATGAATCCCAAACAAAGCCCACAATAAAATATCTCAGCACTAAACTAAAGATAATGAGAAACCAATTTGTACAATTAAAGCCAAGTAGTTCATGTTGCTTAGGCCTATCCCTCTCTATATCAGACACTTATTTGAGAAAGGTTGATGTGGTAGTCCAGACAAGCAGGAATTGCACTAATACCTTAAATAATGGGAAAATGGTTCCTGGGTATCTTTTATTTAGCAGTGTAAAGTGTAATAAGCAGCAGAAAGGAAAGGAAGGGGCTTTTATACAACTCTTTTACTTTGCACTGTTTCCTTTCAGGCAGGTCCATGCTTTCAGGCTTGATTTCAGTTCACTCAGTGACTGGCACAGAATTCTATATAGCCTCCTTTATTTTTTCCTGTAGGACAGTACTTTTTGAAGACCTTCCGTGCTACTGTTCCCTGTTTTTTCCGAATTGGAAATCCTTAATCTCCACTTCCGTCCGACAAAATATAGTCTTTTGAAATTTCTCCTCCTCTTCAATATACTGCTTGCTCTTCCAGAAACTGCATGAACTCCCCTTTCTCCAGGGATAAGAGAGTATTAAAATGTTTACCAAGATATCATCTCTCACACATGATGTCAATTTCAGGTGTTGGAAAATGCAGTGGGAATTTATACCAAATCAGAGGAATGAAGTAGGTCAATGAAGTTAACACTGAATATATTCACACTAATTATTTCCCATATGAAATATCACTTCTTGCACAGACATTTATGACTGTTGGATAAAAATCAATAATTTATTGGGATCTTCACATAATTAAGACTTGCTTAGGGAATCACATAGCTCAAGCAGGATGATAGGTCACTACATGGATGGAAACAGAAATGTGTATTGCAAATGTCCTTGCAACAGCATCTTCAGCTCAGTCAGGTGAAATTTGACAAACTGCTGTTCTGCTGAATTTGTGTGATACACAGTTATATTTGTTCATATAAAAATATGTATTCCAGGATTTAGAATTCTGTTTATCTATAATTATTTATCATTCCTTTTCTATTTCTGTATCCTGTAAATTTTATTAACAAAGCCTTATCATTCATGGGACTACAGAAAGCAGGACTATTCTTATTTCTTGAGAAGGCAAAGTAAATATTTTTTTGAAAAATAGAAGAAATTAAAGCTTTTATAATAAAAATGACAAAACAAACTGTATTTTTATCTCAGAATGATAAATTCTTCACAAATAGTTTAAGAAAACAAATGGTCTACCTTTCTCCTCTTTTCTTCTTTGCCGATGGGTGCTGCTTCCTTTGGGTGCCAGAAAAAAGGATCAAACCCTCTCAAGAAATATATGTATTTATTTAACTTTCTAAAAAAGGCAATAAGAAGATTTAAAATTTTATGTCCCTTCTGATATTGAAATCCCTGAGTTGATGCAGCATTAGATGAACCTCTTAGTGTGGCCATGGTTTGCAGCATAGGTCCTGACCAACTTTGGGTAATGTGGTCTTTAGAGGTTTTGTAAGATTTTTTGATATGAACTGTGATAGAAAAGGACACTTGTTCGAGATGTTGTCTCACTTATTGACAAAGACAAAGATAGGCCAGTGTCTAGCAATTGCTGTGGCCAAGTGAGTGCAGCCTCCAGGCTCTTCCATTACCATCAGCTATCTGGGCTCTTACCCTGTGAAGGAATAAAGGTATTGCGCACAGCACAATCCAGGAGGTCAACTGATTTGTGCAATCATGCCTGCGTAGGTCAGGTGTTATGTGGATCATTAAGTCTCCAAAGTACAACAGTCTTTCAGTCTGAATTACTGCATCTTCTCTAGTTTGTGTGAATGAGAGGTAAAGGGTTCAAAGGAGGATACCATCAAGAGGCATTCAGTCCTGTTACAGAGAAAAGTTATTTCGTCTTCACAAGCTCAGCTGCAATGTTTTCATCTGCTAGTCAGCTATCTATTTTTTCCTTTTAGTCTATTAAATAAAATGAGAACTCAAGCAAATGTAAACATGTCAAGATGAAATTATTGATTTTGTAGAAAGAAGTATATGCTATTAGGAAATAATTTAGATTATATCTTTCTGAATAGATATAGAAATAAATTCAATCCCTTCCACCATAGGAAAGCTTCTGCATCACAGTTGGCAAATCACTTAATCCTCTCAATTCAAAAGCAGCAATTTATAACACATCCTATACTTTGTATGCCTGACACATTTATGACTTAATTACTAGGATAAATTATACATAAATGCTTATCATTATAGGAAGTGGCTGAAGTTACTGGAAGCTTCAGGGATGGGGAAAAGAAGGAAAGTACTGCAATATATGAAAAAAAAACAAACCACTGAATGATAAGTGAATGTGGTTAATTCTGTACTCTGACTATAGCAGATTCTCCTGGAAGAAAAGAATGTTAAGTCACCTGATGGAAGACTCTGAATTAGATATAGCATGGATGAAGGATGCTCTATCCTAACTCTTTCAGGTTTAAGTTATATTGTTGTGCTAGAGTGGTTTAATAATTATACTTTTTTTAGTTTTTAATGATCCCATAAGAAAAATGGGAAGAGGAAAAAAACACATGCTTAGGCTATAATCAGGGATTTCACATAAGTAATCCCAGCCATCACATGAAAAGCCAGATAATGGGAAAAAGATTGCAAGGTATTATATGACAGTCTATTGTGTGACAGAAATATTAGAAAAGATGGTGAATAAATGTTAGCATGTGCAAGAAAGCACTAGTTTCTGACCCTTCGGAGAGCGTATGTTACAAGGGGCGTTCCCCAGGGGTCAGTACGGGATCCAGTCTAGTTAATTTGCACATCAGTGACCTGGGTGAAGGCACAGACTGCTCCCTCTGCAGCTGTGCTGCTGATACCACACTGTGAGGAGCGGCTGACACACCAGAAGGATGTGCCATCATTCAGTGACATCCTGATAGGCTAGATTACTGGGCAGAGAGAAATTTAATCAAGTCCATCAGAGATCAGTGCAGTGTCCAGCACCCGGGGAGGATAAACCCCACTCACAATTACAGGTTATGGATTGACCTACTGGAGAAGACCTCTGCAGAGAAGGATCTGGGAGGGCAGGTGGACAAGTTAATCATGTGTCCTTAATGTGTCCATGTCATCAAGAAGGTCAGTGGTATCCTGGGGTGGATTCTGTGAACAGAAACACAGGAAGTTTCATCATAATAGGAGGAAAAGCTTTACTGTGAGGGTGGCAGAGCCCAAGAACAGACTGCTCAATTATGGCAGTTATAACTGCTTTTGGTTATTATATTCTCACTCATATGTCCTTAGTCTGAGATCTTACTGTCTTCCTATTAGGGAGAATAAAATGCCTTTTCTTTCTCAGATTATCATACACTAAGAACACCTAGGTAATGCATCTAAATTCTAATACTGTTGTTAAGGAATTATGTAATTTTAAATATTACTCATTGTATACTTTTCATTCAATGAATCAATAACGTAATTTGCTACAACTCATCAAAACTGAAATAAGAAAACATAAACTTTGACTTTTATCTGATTTGTCCACTCTGTGTTACAGGGGATAATTCTATTAACAGAAAGAGATAAAAATCAAAATTTAGCCATTAACATAAATAAATAAATAAAAATAAATAAATTTTAAAATAATAAAATAAATCCATAAATAAATCCTAAAATAAAAAATTAGGAAATGTTATAAATATTTTACACTCCTTTCCTATTCCTGGCAAAAGGAATATTTTGGGAAAAAGGAAATGACATCTGTCTTTTTATTTTTTTAACTATTTGAAGAAATTTGAAGGAGATTTAATTTTTTTTTTTACTGCTGGGAAGAGGAAAATATTGCAGCCAGTGGGTTCAAAGAATCTGGACACGCATTTAGAATTAGAATTGAAATAGCTCAACTACTTAAAATAACTTAGCTTTTTAGATTTACAATTTTAAAGACTTGGATTCAGATCTATAATTTTTGATTTAGTCAAATAGATATTCAAGATTTTATATATATATATATATATATCTGCTGCATAGAGGTAAAACCTTATAAAATGAAGGCATTTTTGCCTTTGTAAAATCATGGCTCCGGCCTGTTCCTACTTTGGCTGAGTAGGAAAGGGCTGTGGGAAAGAGACACAGCAGAATCAGGGGTAGAAGAACATGCTGCCTGACCATCGTGTGTTCACATCGTGGTACTTGGTGCTTGGTTGAATTATGTTTGTTGTGCCTTAAAACTATGTAAAGTGATAACTGGCTAACTGCTTAAAAAGGCCAGGTTTCTGCAACAAAGGGCTCTCCTTTGCACCTGCCTGGGGACTCTGTGTCACTCCTTATTGCAACATATATCCTTGTGTTCTCTTACTACTGTTTAATTCCTTCTTTATTTTCACTGTTTTCCTTTCAGTTTCATACCAATTAAGAGAAGACTCAGACTCCTTATATTGTCCTTAATATGAAAATAAATTTGTTCATGTGTCAATCTATAACATTTCTCTTGAGCACAACGTTGTTAATGATAGGCAAGGAAATAATTACAGGTTTGCAAATTTCTTTAACAGTTTAATAGTAACTGTAGAATGCTACTTCACCAGTTATCCTTTCAGGTGGTGTCAGACTACTAAAGAGTATAAAAACCAAAGTCATTTTCCTTAGTTAAGGTATTTAAATTTGTACTGGACTTTAATTCTTCATATTACACAGACTAACAAGCCATCAAACTAGCTCCGAAACACAGACTATTGCAAACTGGGATTAGATGCATGAATTACTGCCATGGTTTAACCATAGCTATCAACTAAGCATCCCACATTTTGCTCACTCACTACCCCTCCCCCCAAGAAGGATGGAGGTAAGAGAATAAGGAAAAATAAAAGTGAAAAAAACATGTGGGTTGAGGTAAAAACAGTTTAATAATAAAAAAATAAAAATACAAAAAGTAAAATAGGATAGAGAGGAAAATAAAACAGAAGAAAGACAAGTGACACAAATAAAAACAGTTGCTACCAAGTGGATGATGCCCAGCCAGTCCCTAAATAACAGGACTCCACTGTCAACCTCTCCACCAGTTTTATATGCTGAATATGATGCCGTATGGTAAGGAACATTCCTTTAGTCAGTTGGGGTCAGCTGCCCCAGCTGCGTCCCCTGTCAACTTCTCACACATTCCCAGTCTGTGAGGGTAGTTTGAGGGGCAGAAAAGGCCTTAATCCTGTGTAAGCGCTGCTCAGCAATATGGAAAACATCCCTGTTATCAGCACTGTTTCCAGTACAAATCCAAAACACAGCCCCATAAAAACTACTATGAAGAAAATTAACTCTATCCCAAACAAATCTAACACAGATACTGTTTTTAACTCCAGCTATTCTTTTTAACTTCACCTACCATCTTTCTCCATCGCGGATTTGCATCAGACAAGTTTTTGTTCTTCTCTTTGCTACAAGAGCTCTACTGAACAGTTTTCTTTCTTCCTGATTTTGACCAAAATATATTTCTGTTCTTACCAATATCTTAAGGATTTTAATCAAAGACCTTTTCTAAGTAACTGATCCTAAAGCACTGCTTTATTCCATCTTACAGCTTCTCTTTAGAAATCTTATTAATATTAGCTTTGTAAGTTACTGCTAAAATAAAATATTAACTAGAACGATGTTTTACATTTCAGGGAACTCTAGCATCACTTCATTGTCCTTTATCTATCACTTGGTCAATGAATGTATTTATATATTGATAGGTAATAATATTTGCTTTATTGAAAATACTGACTGTAGCTTTATCATTAAAGAGCCCATGTAAAGTAACACACTTGAAAGTACACACAAGACATAAAAGTAAAATAAGAGTAACGAACGAGAAATTAAGTCACCATGTAACAAACACAACTTTACATAAAGAATGAACATATAATTAAGTTCCTATTGATATGCTAATATGTTAGTCTTCAGATGTTTAATTGGAAATTATCAAGGCAACTGCAAATCAAGTAGATTTAACTGCATATTTACAACCATGATATCTTTTATTCATTCATCCAGTAATTTTAGCTTACCCTTTTTTCAGTAATCTATGCTACTTAAAGGTTGTTTGTCTCTTTTTGGGTTTTTGCATTGCTATTTATTCAGGCCAAATAACACTGAATGAAGGCTAGAGACAGAGCTCTAGCTCTTTTGGCAGATCAGGCTATGAGACAGACCTGTTTTCTCTAGCATATGTCTTTCAATTCTAACTTGTGATTGTAGTAGTTTGAAGAAAATTCAAGGAGCCATGAGGAGGCAAAATCAGTGTTCCAAGTGATCAGTCTATCACAAAAAAACTGTATTTACTGTTCTCTGAAACCTGACTATATAAGAAACAATGATGGAGTTCACAGTCCTTACTCTACTCAAAAAAAGAACAACTTTGTGTTAGAGGTTTTTAAAAGTGAAGGAAAGTGGTAGGGAAAAAAAAAAAAGAAATTAATTACTTGATTTAGATTTTTGACTAAGGTATACAAATGACATATATCTCTTACTGCTTCGAGCCATGAACTAAAATGAATGTATCTATGCAAGATTTATTAGAGTTTTTCAACTTTTCTTTTTTTCTGTTAAAACTGCAAAATTTTTAAAGCAGGTGATCTTTAACACATGAGAAGAGGAAGACCATTCAGTTCATGGATGAACTTTTAGTAAGGCTGACAGATCATTTTGCCAGTTTCATTTTGTCTCATGGGATGGACACTGCTCACAGATACCAGGGGATTTAAATGAACATACAAACACACACACAGAGACACCTTCTAGATTTGTTCTTTGTTTTAAGCATATAAAATATATGATTGATAATTTATCATTCTTTATCTGAGAAAGGAGTAACTTAACAGCAAACATTTGACATGCAGGAAAAGAAAGTACTATTTAGTCACTTAAACACAGCAAATTATTGACTGTACTGCTATACATTTGCAGTGAGTTTCAATGCAATTTTGTGAGGTTTTGTTTTTTTTTCCCCTCATAAAAATGCTCTTTGGAAATGACATTACAAACCTTTTAGGATCTTTAGGGCTTGATCTGCTACATTTGCAAATATTTTTAAAAATAAATTATTTCTGGTATTTCTTGAGGTTTAGGTTTGTTTTGTTTTTTTATAGAAAAAAGTTAACTGAAAAAGTGATAGCATTTTGGGGAAAATGTTGAGATTTACTACTCCTAACTGATTCTTCAGTGTTTTTTTTCCATAGTTCAGAGTCCAACTGCATTCACAAAGATAAGATGGATAGTTAAAAATTGGGCTGTGAACCACTGAACCTAGAAATATCACAGAGATAAAACAGCTAAATAGGGAGAGGACAAAATGTAAAAAGAATTTATAAAAGGCAGACTTGTTCTGTCAGCCTTCTACTCTCCCTGTCTAAGCTTTCCTTCTTCTTTATGAACCTGCACACAACTTATGAAAAGAGTATTAAAATTTGCAGGAAAACTTACTATGCATTTTTTAAAATTTCGCTGTTGCATTTACCTTACAATACTGTGTATTTCAATTTTTCATGTGACCCATTGTGAAAACACCAGAAAAAAGGCAACAGCACCCCCCTACCCAAAAAACATTCAAACAAAATTAACTCAATTGAAACTTGAGTCTGTCTGCAGTTTAGGAGAAAAAGGAGTCTGAACAATTTCTAGCTCACTGGAGGGTTCCCTACTGCTGATTTTTATTATCTTCAATTATTTAGAAATAATGCCCTTTCTTTCCTTGAAGAGAGAGTTAGTTGTCCTAATTACCTCTCAGACTACGAAGATGTTTCCCTGAGAATATTGTGATATATATCTTTCTTTTCCAAAAGGCTTTTGTACTCTTCTTTGTTAATGCTCTATTAGTTGCAGAAGGTGTCCTTTTCCAACTCATAAAGGTTTTTTCCCCCAAAGCAAAAAATATTCTCTCACTGTAATGAAGCATACTATCAGACAAGAATATCAAATGAAAGTATATATATTAGATATTTGTTCTTTCTATCTCTAAACAACTGCACACAGCATAATATTAGCAATGAGATGCGAGCAAACAAAAAATGTCTTTGGTTTTGATAATGAACTAATGAATGGAATAGCCAGAAATATCTCTGGGCATAATAGCATTTATAATAATTTTGGCAATTAAAAATATGTTCACTTCTGAGGTTTGAATTCAGTAAGAAAAGAAAAAGCATTCTATGACCTTAAAAAGGAGTCAACTGGTAAGCTATAAAAGAGAAAATTATCAAGTATAGAAAAGAATGAATATCAGTTGGACTGCTGAAAAATTGTCTCATTTATGCCATGAAATACTCAGGAAGTTATTGCAAGGATGAATACATTATTTGAAATTTACTGATTTTCTTATAGGCTGATGCATACTAATGCTCTAATTAATCACTTTGATGACTCTCAGAATGTAATTAATTTCCACTAACTTTAAAGGCCTATATTGTGGATATTTTTCATTGTTCTGAACTTTCAATACATGATTCATTCAACCAGAAATAGACATCTGCTTTACAAGGCATTTGGTTTGCTTAAAAATATGTCCATGTCAGACAACTATATATAGAGACTTGGGTGACTCCAGAACTCTGTCCTATCTGATGTAGATAAATTTCCATATCTGGGGAGAAAATATGTGCTCCATTTACCACAGATGATCACCAAATGCTATATTTTCTGCTTCTTTGTTGTGTTTTTTATCCTTCCTTTGACAATACTCAAAACCAACCATCAACAGCAGTCAACATTTATAACATGAATTCTGTAAATCAGCAATTTTGTAGGAAACTCACATGTTCAACGCTTATTATGGATTTTATTTTTACAGAGTGTTAAGGACATTTTCTACATACTATTATTTCTGCAAAATACTGATACTTAATATAAATTATGTGTTGAAATCTACTGAAATCTACTGAAAACAAGACAAAATTGAGCTAAAAAAATTTCTTATGTTTAAAGAAAATAAAATTGTGCACTTATTTTACTAGCTCAATTTACCACTGAAATTTTAAATTCATCCATAGTGTTCAGGATTTTGATTATAAGTTGAGTCAATATACCTCCTTAAAAAAATTTCAGTAATTCAGTAGTTGCAACACCACCCTTTAATTTTATCATGATAATTACGACTTTGCAGTACAAACTGAAGACTGATAAAAAACCTCATTGACTTAATTTGAAAAATTATTCAGCTGCAGGAACAAGCATTTTTTATCACCACATAATTATTATAAAATTTCTATTTCTCATATATATACATAAACAAATTTTTATCAACTTGTTACTTATAAAGATGTGTGTGTATATATATATGTATTTTCTTCCTAGCATACAATCTTATTGACTAAAACTTCTCAAATGATCCTAGTTAGATGAAATCATTGATCTCATGATGTCTTGTATTTTATTTCACATATATTATTATATATATAATTTATGTTTTAATTATATATTTACAATATAATAATTCCTAACCTGAGATTGACTGCTGTCTTTCTTACTGGATGAGAATCAATCAGATAATGATAATTTTCAGTTTTCAGTTTAGGCATAATACTTGATCTGCTTTCCTAAATATAGATATCTTCTATTATCTACATTTGAGTATGCTGATGGAAAAAAATAATCCTCTTTTATCCTCCCCATTTTTTTTCCTTACTCAAGGGTTCAGGAGTTGATGCTAACATAAGGACTCATTTCAAAAGCATGGCCGGCTTACATATTTGATCATTATTATTGAGACTCCACATCTAAAAGGTTCTTTTTATCTAATTAAAGCCAAGAAAAAATGTGGTGGATATGTCCACAGACTTATTTCCTCTCTTAGTACTGGAGACCTTGAAATTATGCAGGTTCAGGGATTGTAATTTTGAAGCCATTATGTCAGAGCTACTAATTTAAAAAAAAAAAAAAAGAAAAAAATTTTTTAATTGGCATTGCTGCAGTGTAGTAATAAAATTTTAGGAAATTTTACATATTTATCCCTCTCTACAACTCCTTATCACTCTCTACAGCTACCTAAAAGGTGGTTGTAGTCAGGTGGGGTCAGTCTCTTTTTTCAGGCATCAACTGACAGAACAGGAGGACACAGTCTTAAGCTGTGTCAAGGAAAATATAGGTTGGATATTAGGAAAAAGTTTTTTACAGAAAGAGTGATAAAGTTCTATAATAGCCTGCCCAGGGACGTGGTGGAGTCACCATCCCTCTATGTGTTTAAAAAAAGATTGGATGTGGCACTCAGTGTCATGGTTTAGTTGAGGTGATGTTAGGGCATGGGCTGGACTCGGTGATCTTGAAGGTCTCTTCCAGCCTGGTATTCTGTGATTCTGTGGTGAGAAAAGTAATATAA
The DNA here is from genome assembly GCA_013396875.1 of Vireo altiloquus. Lineage (NCBI taxonomy): Eukaryota > Metazoa > Chordata > Aves > Passeriformes > Vireonidae > Vireo > Vireo altiloquus. Next base: position 102,832 of record VZRF01007612.1, read on the forward strand.
ATCTAGACAAACTGAGCACCCCTTGACTACAATGCAAATTGAAATGAACCAACAATTCAAACAACTTTTGATACACTTCTTATAAGGACTTATTACTAGCAAATTTTCTAGCAGAAAATTTAATAAAAACATAGTTGCTTATATTCAACTAATCTGCCTGTTGTGCCACCTGTATACAGGAACTGGTAAAAGAAAAATTTTACTCATGTCATCTCTACCACCTGTGATACAGTAATGTAACTGCCATATGCAAAGAAAGACATTTAAAAACTATTCAATGCTAAGGGACTCATAAAAAGAAAACTTTTATAAACTCAGGAGATACAAATAATTTAAAATTCTGGTTATGGTTCTTTTTGTTCTTTGCATGAGCAAACCTTTTAATGGCAACATTTCCATGTTGTCTTCTATTTATTATGAACTTTGACAAGCCACTAGAACTATGAAAATTATTTATTTATATATATATAAAAATAAAGATATAGAATGTTCTATGTTATTCATTCAGTTGAAACATTTTTCTGTCAAAAATCTGTTATTGTCTAGTTATAGACACTGTTTTGTTGTTCAAAACCATAATTTTATCATTATTTTTAAAAGGAGGTATCTATATTTATCTCAACCAACAATGTGCTTGAGACACCAGGAGATTTTAGAGTAATCGAGTTTTGTTTTATTTGACGTTCTAGACTTACATGGCTGTGGATTGATATACTCAGAGACCTATGATCAATACCTCAAATTCAATCAGTTCCTTTGCACTATGAAATTCAAATAACTTCTTAATTCCAATCTCTGAATTACGAATAAAAGTAATATAGGATAAACATCTGGACTGGGTCTGCTTTTAAAGAAAATAAAATAACTTAGATTATGTCTTGCATTAAAACATTAAAATGGTTTTCCTCACTCTTTATATCATATAGGAAAACAAAGCAATCATAAAGGACATCTTTATCATTGCTTTTACCTCTACTGAACAGTTATTATTCTTTGTCCTGTGTTGCTGAAGAAGGTATTCCAGCATGTGGAATACTGTAACAAAAATGTCCCAGAAGTATGAGACAGAGATTGATTATTGGAAGTTTTAAAAACAAAGGCTGATTGTTTAAATGCTTCAGCAAGAAATTATCAGCTTCTTGATCAGATCTGTAATTGTAATTTATTATAACTTGGGAGCTGTAGGATATGGTTTATCAGTGGTTGCATGGATTAAAAACAAAATATAATTAACAAAATTGAAGTCCTATACTTCACTACTATGCTTAAATCCTCTTACTTTTTTTTTATCAGCTGACCACTACTCCCATTGTGTACTGTCATTACAGTAGTTAATTTGCTTAATGATTTAATGCTCCCAATTTCACCATAGTTTCAATAATTTCCATTATTTGCAAAGTTTCTTGTGGAAGTAATAGTGATTAATATTACAGTTTAATACAAAGAAGTCAATAATCAAAAACTGATTTCCACTTATAGACCAAATTATAAGGTTGTGTTTCTTCAAAAAGTTAGGATCATGTTCCTAAGATGATTATTTTAGATGTTCCTAAGATGATTATTTTAGTTCCTAACTAAAATAAGCATCTAAGAAATCCAGAGTTTGGCCACACAAAAAATAAATGGAAGTCAGAAATCTTGAAATTTGCTCTTCCTGACACTGGGAAGGTCCAGATCATCTGAATGATCTAAATCATCTGAATGCCATCAGAAGAAACATGAATGGAACTTGTCTCTAGACTCCTATATTTATGTGCCTAATGTAGAAATGTATTCCAGCTGATACATCTAAATCCAGAGCAGTCTATTCAGTTGCCTAAATACAGGTTTCTAGTGCTTCCTCACATGATATATGCTACTCTACTTGAGCTCAGGCTGCATTCTCAGCTGGACTTAGGTGTCCTGTTGGACATCTGTAATGCATCTTCCAGCCTTAGCTGAAACTGTCAGATAATCTAGGGAATGTAAGACGTGGGCAGATTCTTATGTTTAGGCACACGATTCAGTGCTCAAGATGTAAAGTCCCACAACAGAGGGAATAGATGTGTAAATCTAGTATCTTCTCTCAATCCTGTATCCTATTATCAGCACTCTGCAGATATTTTGATATCTTAGAAAATATTGGAGAGCACAGGATGTAAGTGCACAGGCAGCTGAACTGAATATCTCGTCACCACAGTAAATGGAACCTAGAGAATTATTTGGGTGACCAAATATAGACTTTTACTTCAATGAATACTTTTCCAGCACTTCATTTTCTACATCGGCTATTGCAACTGCTTCCACACTAAGCAGTGTTTGATGTGTCCTGACAGCTGCTCATTTGTTTTCTTGAATACAATAGGCTTTTCTAGTTGGAAGTGGCCTACAGTGATCACCTAATCCAGCTGCCTGAACACGTCAGAGCTAATCAAGGTAAAGCATGTTATTACAGGCATTGTCTAAATGCCTCTCATACACTGACAGGTTTTTAACACCAATCACCTCTCTCTAGGAAGCCTGCTCCAGGATTTGACCACCCCCTTAGTGAAGAAATTCTTCCTAATGTCCAGTCTGGACCTCTCTTGGTGCAGCTTTGAAAAGTTCCCACATGGGTACCAGGGAGAAAGAGATCAACACCTCCCTCTAGTCTCGGTTTGACAAGTTTAAGGGGAAATGCTCTGGAAAGAACACCTCCTCTCCAGAAGACAGGTTTCAGCACTCCCTCCCCCACCAACACAAAAGGAATTTCTTGAATGAAAGTGAAAAAAACTATTTATTTAACAAGCAGAGTGCGGGCAGGGCAAAGAAAAAAAGAGTAATGTTAGATAATAAACCTCCCCTCTGCAGAGAAAGCTGGTGGTTTTAGAGTTCTGTCTGTAGCTGGTTCAGCCCCTCCTGAGGCCCAAAGCTGGGATGTGGCATCCCTGCAGCCTCCCTGCTGGTCCACAGGGTCCAGTGATCTGGTTGTCGGATCACAGCTAGGCCCAACAGTTCCAGAAGAAGAAGAATTTCTGGAGGATTTCAGTATGCAGTCTCAGGAAAATTCCTTGCCTCAGCTCACAGGCTGCCTAAAAGCAGGAAGGTGCTCTCTCAGCTCTGTGGCAGTGAGAACACAGGGGAGTGTGTGTGAGCCCTTGAACACAAACCCCACTGAAGAGTTTGCCTGTCTTCTCTCCCCCTCTGCTAGACCCAGCTTAAAGCTATGGGACCCATTCCTGGGCATAAAGCAGACGGTAGGGAAATACAGCATTATCATAAAATCACCCCAGGACACCTCTCCACTGCCTTGTCAGGAAGTTGTAGAGGGCAATGAGGTCACTGCTCAACCTCTTTTTCCCCCAACTAGACAAATCCAAAGTCCTCGATCATTCCACATGGGACATTCTGTCAAGGTCTTTCACCTACTTTGTTGCCCTCCTCTGGACACATTCAGTTAAATTTTGGGGCCCAGAAAAGCACAGGGTATTCAAGGTGAGCCCTCACCAATACAGACGGATAGTTCCCTCTCTTGACCAGCTATCTCCACCTAATTTCAAACTTTAGCAATATTTTAGGGATCTCTTTAACCACAGAAATCTGAAGAAAGACATGATGTTCAGCCTGATATGGGAAATAGACTTTTAAAAGCTGTATTAAACTGTTTATTCTAGCTCAAAGTTCAGCTAAAATATAGTCGATTACTAATTTACTGGGTTTGTTCAGATTAAATTCAGTTCTTCAGCATCAGTTAGCTTTGCTAAGAGGTAGGTTTGCATTAGCACCATAGTTTGTAATTTTTATTGGAGTTTTAAGGTGCTAACAGATGCAGAAAAAACACATCACAGTCTGCCTTGGCCAAATTTCACCTCATACAAAAACTTTTAAATCTCTTCTTTTGACCTCCTGTAACAGACTTTGAAACCTATACATTTGGTATCATATTGGTATCATAACCCTGTGAATCTGACAGTTTTCTAGTGTTACAGTGATTGAACCCATTTTGTGATTGAATTCTTACAGGATATAGTTCTTTACTTGCATGATACTTCTTTCTAACTAAGCTGTCACTAAAAAAACCCAAACCTTGACACTTCTCTCCTAAAATCTAGAACTACATGAGAAAATGACTGCCAGTTTTGATGTTGCACAAATCAGTGAGAAAATTTGTGGCAGATGCTGTACTTTGTTGCACATTGTAAACTAATGGAATCTCTGCCATCTTCTCTAGAATTGTTCTTGGCTGGTGCTGCTTCACAGATTCAATTTATCTAGTGTATGATTTTTTATCAACTGCTTTAGATTATGTTTTTTTTTTTATCAGCATGAAAATTTTAAAATCAAGATGGGAATTGAACCTGCACACTAGAAACACACACGAACACATAATTGACTGAAGATTTTTTAAATTGCTCAAGGTATCTTAATATTCAGGGTTTTTCATTATGTATTGCAATTCCATGAAGGCACAGCATTTAGGAACTGCGATATTTCTCCTGCAGTATTTCTAGCCTTCTTTGACTTGATACTAGTTAAACCACATTAAAAATGTCTCTTTCAAATTACAGTACATTTTTGAATGAAAGATATTCCCCACACAAAATAATTTTCTAGGTGTTAGATCAAAACAATGTGTATTGTTTTCATTATATTTTATTCTATGGAAGCATGCAAAGGCAAATAAAGAAAGAAATAGGCCTTGAAGAAGCTACTGAAATGTCACAACTCCTAATTATATTTTTGATCTGGTCTCTGCCTTCATAATGGTCTGAAGAAAAATAATACAATTTACAATCTTAACTATTTCCAGATTCTGAGATGCTCAGTGTCAGAATAAAGTTTTGAATATGAACTAGTATTAATTGTTGTCATGGCTTATGAATGGTATTCCCCAATTCAGTGCCCCCACTGAGACTCTCCCAAACCACAGACCGATCTCCCATTCCCCCTTCCCGTCACCCTTGCCACTGTGGTGGGATAGAGTTGAGAACTGGAGGCACAAAATGCAAAGATCACAGGCTGAGATAAGAACAATTTACTGGAAAAAGCAGTGAGATAGGAAAACAAACAGTAACAGCACTGATATTAAAACCAAAAGTGTACGAGAGAGAGAAGGATCCGTGTACAAGACGCTCACTGAGCCCGATCCAGCCTGACCACAGCCGGTGCCACCCCACCGCTCTGTCTGGCTTGGGATGGCCACCACACTGCCCTGGATGCTCCTCCAACAAGTTTTTTCCCAACCAGAAACCACGTCCTTTTCATCAGAAGTCAGAGCCCCTTCTCCCTGTCCCCAGCGATGATATGAGGTTATATGCAATAACGTGTCCGTCCTGACCATGCTCCCTCTCAGCTTCTGAAGAAGATTAATACTCTCCTTGGCTGAAACCAGGGCAATTGTAAAAACTTCCTAGCTGGAATTATACTAAAAAGGATTTTAAAGTAATTATTAATTTTGCTGGTTTAAAGTATTCATCTTAGGAATAATGGATTGTTTAACCATGCTACATTGCAGTTATTGAGACAATGACCCCATCACCATTAATGATACAATTATTAATTAATTAAATTATTTAAATTGTTCTTTAAAAAAAAATTCTGCCCAGAATGCTTTTCCTAGTATTCCAACAAATCATTTGATCCGAGAAAAAAAAAAAATTAATTAATTATATTATTCTCTAGTCCAATTCACCCCTCCAAGAAAAATAATTTACTAACAATAAACCAAAAATATATTGACCTCAATGATTGACTCTGGGAATCAAAACCACTGGGGACTTGTTGTGAAATATTAAATTTTACACTGTTGCTAAGCTCCTAAATTATCACTCTCCTAAGTTTAATTTTATTAATATATGCAAATCCGAGAGAATATTTATAAGTCAGCAATCAGTTACTTCCCCAAAAACTCTGTAGTTTCCAGTGAACACATCAACACTGGAAACTCTTCATGTTCATACAACACTGTGAGTTAAATTCCTGGTGGCAACAAGCATTACAGCAAATAAATCCACAGATGCTCCCTTCGCAGTGTCACAGAACTACTCAAGAGGAAATAGATTTTGCACTGCTTTTTGCTGATCCTTCAAGAAATTACTCTTCAGTCTTAACAAACAGCCATTTAACTCTTTCTAGTGAACATCTATTCAAGTCAATTGGATGTCCTTTAACATTTAAAACCTCCAAATTCTTTCAGAAGCAAGGATTATGACTGATTATTGCTACATAATTAAAAATGGGCCTCAAACCCATACAGTTAAATAATGAGCATCCCTTGAAATAACACTTTGGAATCTTAACTTCAAACCAAAAACCAACTCCTAGGGGGACAAGTTTCACAGCACTGTAGAATATTATTTTTCTTACAAAAGCATTAACCATTTAATTTTATCATTACTTGTGATCTTTTATTTTACTTATATTGACATACAAGAGAAAATATATATACTGATTTTTGATGGCATGTAAGTAGACATCAGATAGAAACAGCAATTAAAATGAGGGATGAAAGACAATTTAAAGCATAGTTGACAAATTTTACAGTATGTGTCAAAGTGTAGCATCAATTAAAAGATTAATCTCGCATAATTTATGTTAAGTTTCCCATACAATTTAATCACAGATATTGCAGTTGCAAGTAGAACGGTTTTGTTTACATCAAAAAAAATTGACTTTTTTAAAATACGTCAAATTTTCATTTCCTACAGTACTGTAAAAGTACATTTATTAGTTCAAGAACTACTTGTGCAGTTCAAGTAAATAAAATCTAGCCGTGGTATCTAGATGATACAACTAGGAGGCCAAACTACTGAGATCAAATTCATACTGCTTTCATCTGTTAATACGACTAAGATAGTAACCAGCTACTGCCTTTAACAATATTTGCTCCCTAAAGTTTTCAAATTACCTTTTTTTAAAAAAAAACCTCTCTCTGTTACTGATGTAAAGTAATCAATTTGGCACCAGTGAAAATACTCATCCATTGACACCCTTTCAAAACTGTAACATTTTTCCACAACCCTGCAATATTTTCTAACAGTCTTGCCTTAATTTGCAGGGCACTGCTTTTGTTGTAAAACAATTTCATATTTTAAAGGATATGCAAGAGGTACGAACTTGAGTACAGATTGAGCTAAAAGATATATTACTGCCAAGGGGGTTTTATGTGGCACACTCAAATGATCATTAGTGATACATTTGAATAGCTATTAGCTTCTGTCATTGTCTGGGAAAGTCCTTTTAAGGATTCACTGCTAGTGAAGTCTTAGAAAATTACAAAGTACGTCATCCATTCCATCCAGAAGTTTTCTGACAATATTCTATATCAATTTTTTGAAAGAGATCTAATTTCATTTCAATGAAGTATAGAAATCCATATTCAGAGTTTAAATTAAATGCCTTTATTTCACTCAGCACAAAGTTACAATTTTGATTTAAAGATCCTATCTAGTGATTTAACAGACTTAGAGGGTTTGTTCCCCTTCCTTCCCCCAGGAAACATACATAGGTAACAAAAAATTATAGTCACAGAATCATTGAGTTTGAAAGCAACCTCTTGAAACTATCTTGTTCAACTGATTCTGATCAAGCAGGGGGCAGCTACAGCAGGTCATTCAAGAAAATTTCTGGTTGAGTTTTAAGTTTCTCCAAGGACAGAGGATCCCGTAGTCTCACTGGATCACCTGTCACTCAGGTCACTCAGTCACTCTCGCAATTTAAAAGAAACAAAAAACCCAACTGTATTTCTCAGATTTAATTTGTTTGTAGCAGGTGTACATGTGCTTTTACTGATTGATTATAACAGTTGTCTGTAAACTTTAGAAGCATGCTATTGGCTAAAAACTTTTAAGAATACTCTGTAACAAAGAGCTCCTTGGTTGCCTGTGGCAGGTGTGAGCCACGTACCATCTCTTGTATCTCATCTCTATAAATGAGACTGATGCCTGAATAAAATAATGAAAAGGCTCCTGGAACATCTACCTCTGCACCCCGTCCCGTTTGCTTCCTATGCTGACACCACATTTTGATTATTGCTTCTGAGCACTACCAAGCAAGAAAAGCCTGGCTTAATCTTTCCTACTCTGATCCATCAGATTTTAAACATTTGTTAAACTCATCCTTAAACATTATTTTCTGCAAGCATAATAAAAACAGTTCCCTCAATCCCTTCTGATAAGAAAGATGCTGCAGTGCCCTAACCAGCTCTGTGGCCCCATGGCCCCATGATGCACTTACTCCAGTAAGTCCAGGTGATACTTGCACAGTGAAGCCCAGACTCAGACACAATACTTCATAGGAAGATCACCAGCACCAGCTTGGGTGGAGTCATAGAAAAAGTGAATCATAGGATATCCTGAGTTGGAAAAGGCCCACAAGGATCACAACTCTTGACCGTGCACTGGGTAACCCCAAAAATCTGTGTGTAGTACTCACAAGCCTCCTCCTTTATTTCTCTGAAATAAGTAGGTTGAATGGTTTAGTCCTTTCCTATAAATGAGATATCTATAACTACATATTGAAGTATTCGATCTCTTCTGAAATTCCGATTTCTCTTTTATTGAAAAGTGTGATTAAGAAATGTGGGGGCGGTTCTTTAAAAAAAAAACAAACCACTATTTGCTTTTTCAGGAATACTCATGCTTCTCTGTCTCAAATTAAGGTATCCTGATGTATATTTTCTATTATTATAGCGAGAGAAAACCACAAATACCCTTCCATGATCTGCCATTAGTTAATATTCTATATCCAGAACTTTTGTGTTGAAACAAACAGTAAAACATAGCTAATGTAGTATTTTGTGAACCTGAGATTCATTATTATTAGAATTACTTGTTTTCCTCTTTTTGCTTAATTTCTTTATCAAATATCAGGATTTCTTCTCTTTTTTTCACTCTATAAGTAGATCTTGAATGTTGTTATATTTTCAATATAATTGTTAGTTTGAAGGTAGTCTTTCTTTAATCATTTGTTCTAAAATTTTGTATTATACTGAGATCAAGTTAAACAAGAAAGTCTGTGGCTTTATTTTCCTCTAATATGTATTTACGAGTATTTGTTCTACCTAGTATTCCTCACTCATATACTGTGTGCAGATAGCATAAAATAGGGCTAGTTGACAACTGTGTGAGCACAATTTTAGTTAGACCTACAGGACAAGGGCATACTTAATTATAATGATGGGGGAGTATCTCGCACATAAACACACTGCTGAGCACTGGCTGTTATGTAAGGTGCAAACATTAATCATTGTGAAACTTTCAAACAGGTGCAGAGTTTTCCAGAGGAGTAAACCATAACTGATACCTGTTTGTTAGGCACTGAGTGACTGTGAACAGGACACTCATGAAACAGGGATCCCAGTCCTGTAACCAGTATTTCCCAGGGTTGTTCACAGAAGTCAGGTCCTGGCCCAGCACCATACAAAGTATGGAAGTAGCCTCTACCACCCTATCCAAATTCTAGACCACATTGTATCTCCTGTTGAACATGGAAATCATGTACTTCATAAAATTGCAGATATTTGTGACAAAAATATTTTAATATATAAGTCCATTTAGTCCCCTCACTGCAATTTCACCTTAACTATGATACCATGCCACTCCCAAGTTTATGTTTTGTAAAATCTTCTTGTCTCTTAATTTAAGCATAGTTCTTCTGTCAGCTGAGTTGTGAAAGGAAGTAAGACTTCACCATTAAACTTCAGCTACACAGTGCTCCTTTTATCTACTGTTTTTCTTTTCCTAATAGAAAATAGTCTTCAAAGTGCTTTCAGCAATAGCAAATTTAAGTACAGAAAATTACAGTCATCTTTAACCTCTCCTTCACTTAATCTCTTCATTTTTTCCGGCATGCCATCTCATTTCCACAGTATGATATCGTGTGTTTAATTTAAAACATCCTTCTAGTGTTTCTTTGTGATTGGTGAGAGGAGATAGCTGTATCCAGTTTTATTCAGCACTTAGTTTTTTTGAAAAGCATAAAAAAAATAATTAAAAAAAATTACAGTGCATTTATTCCACTTCAGTGATTCCTTCCCACAGGCATTAGGGCACAAAGGCAGTGTCTCCATACCAGCAAACATTGCTAAGGTTACACTCGGGTGAGCAAACTCAGAACTCCTCCCAGGTGCTTCTTAAATACTCAGGTAGACACCTGTCATTCCCTGCAAATACAGGTGGATTAAACTTCTTCCCATGATTGCCTATCTCAGCAACTGACTATAACATCAACCAACATCTCATTACGTTCATGAAATATATGTTATATAGTAAAATTTTGCTGATTTGAATCTAATCTTTACTATCCACTATTGGAAGATTTTTATGCTGAGAGTAAAACACTCATTAAGTGCTTTCTGCTAGTAAAAATTTCCAGTAGTGTTAACCTCAATTTTTTTGCTTATTCTTGTTATTTTGCCCTGTACAATTCTCTCAGGGGAATAATTATTTCACTGAACATACCCAGAATTCTCCATTTTTATAGTTTTGACCAGTCTGGCAGAGGTCCTATTCTGTGATGAGTTAGCACAAATCACTACACAAAATAATGCCATTGACATACAGAGGTTAAGTCACAACACTTGAAATAATGAGGTAGTATCAACTGCTTCTGGTTGAAATTTGAAAGAAAGCTGGGGAATCTACTTTTCTGCACCAACAAGGATTCCCTGTACACAGTCAAACTATTCACAGTGCTTATTGCTGCCAGTATTATTATTTGCAAATTGTTCACATAACAATAGTGATGGAAGTTATTATTCTCCTAACATGCAATGCAGCTACTATTGAAAATTTTAGAAGCCGGCCATCCAGTAACTATACAGTCTATTTCCCTCCAATATCATATAGTTTAAATATGGGCAGCCATTCAGACTAGCACTCAAAGCACTTATTTTTCATTTTTCAGGGATGGATGTATTTTTGGAAATCATAGATAGTTTGTCCTGAAGAAAAGAGAGAGTTAGTGCTAGTTTTGTCCCAAGTGAAATATAAAGAGGATGGAATTAAAGAGAAATATTTTGGGGGTAAAATATTGAAGTTTATTTAAATGTGTTTAATATAGCCATAGAGCCCATGAAACACAAATAAGAATTAATTCATGTGCCTAAGAGAGATACAGAAAAGGTCATCTCAACTCTTTGACAATTGAAGTGGTTTATTTCTTCCCTGTTATTTTGGAGTTTTTAAATTACTCACTAAATCAAACTATTAAATGTAATGATGAGCAGGGACAAGGAAAATAGGCTTCTCTATTCTAATTGTGTAATTTAGTGTGAGGGCTTAGCCTTTGACAGTTGTCAGAACCCCACCCAGACATTTTGATTATTCTGTCTCCCCAAAAGGACAGGGGGAGAAAACGAGGTGAAAAGCTTGTAAGTTAAGATAAAGACAGGGAGAATGCTTACCAATTACTGTCATAGGCAAAACAGGTTAAAGTGAGTGAAAACTAATTTAAATTATGTCAGTTAAAATAAATCAAAATTTAAAACAACAGTTTCTCTTCCTCAGCCCCAGGCTCAACTAGGCTCCTCCTTTTTCAAGTGCCTAATTATTGCCACGCAGATTTCTTTTTTGTTACACCAAGTTACAACCTCCTGTTTCTATTTGTGGCCGCTGCATCTTGTTCCCTCACTATTCATTTCACTGAAGAGCCTGACATTGTCAGTAACCTCCCCTTACACACTGGGAAACCACTCTGCAGTTCTTTTGCAGCCTTCTCTTCTCCAGTTTAAACGAGTCTTGTACATTAGCATTTCCTCATAGTGCAAATGCTCCGGCTCCTGACCATATGGGTGGCTCTCCAATGAACTCACTCCATGCAATCAACTTCCTTCGTGTACTGGTAAATTCAATGCTAGATTTGGTATTCTTAATGAAGCTAATGACCACCAAGTAAGAGGGAATACACATTATTATGTGGATACAGCCTGGTCTGCTGCTCTTTCATGACCACCAAGGCACATAATTTCCTTCTGTTTAACCCACTGTCCACCAAGATCTGTCTCAGCAGAGCTGCAGCTTAGTCAGTCAGACTAAGAGACCCTCCACAGTACTCTGTCAAAACTGCTATTATGCTGCACGTGTACATGATCCAAAAGAAAGACCAGTGTGCAAAATTGTGTAGAAACTACCCTTTGATAACTTACTGAATTCCTTGTTAGTCTTTTATACTTTGATACCTTACTGTACTCCATATTGATTTTTTTTATAGGACTGTACGATGGATATCCACCACATCTCGGTATGGAAATATAGAAGAGTAAGATTAGGCTATGCAGAGCTGTCTAGTGTAATTTGATATGTTCAAGTTTCAGGTTTCAGGAATTCTATGTTTCTAGAGCTGTGGGTCTTCTTCAAAGTCTGCCATATCTTCCAACTCCTTATAGTTTCCTCAGATGCTGCATAGCATTTGAACCAGTACTAGAAATCTATATTTCAGCTGCTAAATTGCATTTGGCTCTGTTTTCAGTTGGTAAAGAGAAAGGGACTCTTCTGGGAAAAAATTCTTCCAAACAAATGTGAACATTTGCTTTAGGATGATATGCATTATATTGTCTTTCACAGCACAGTTCATCACATCCTAAATTAAATATCTGTGTTTAGTTAATAAAGTCTTGCACCTCAGATGGATAACTCCCAAAATTTGCAGAATAGAGATCAGACAATTTCATGTTATTAACTTCCCCTTTGGACCCATTTCAAGGTTGTAAACCTCAATGTTTAAAGAATGGATGGTTGAGGGATTGGAACAGCACATCAAACCTAGTCTGTCAAACCTAATAGGAACCTGAAAAGATAGCTAATAGAGGTTATGGTTGCATTTATTCTCCAGAGGCTGTTTCTGTGTTGAGGACTTTCTTTCACCAAGATTTTCTTTCTTTTGTTTTTTGGCTGGCTCTTTTAATTTTGTTTAGTTGAACACCCAAATTATTATAGATTAGGTTTAATCCTTAGAAAAATAGTATTGGGTTACATTGCTAAGGGGAAAAAGTACAAAGATCCAGTAAAGGTCGGATAAACAATGGCAGGTGGAGAAAATTTAGTAATCTAATCAAGGCAAACGGACCATGTGGAACCAGCTGGTCTAAGACTAACAAAAGTGAACAAGAAGATTATTGTCCCTGATGTGAGTCCACACAGCAGTAGTCAACCAAAAAGATAAGATCTCTTTGCAGACTAGTGGTTTATTGCCTATGAAGACTTTAGATTTATGGTATACAGGAGGAAGAGCATTTGAGAATTCTGTAGATATTTACAGAAGAATGTTTAAGGACACTGTGGGGATATTGAAGACTTCTAGGATGTTCAGGGCAAACAGTAAAGACAAGGAAAGGAAGAGACTGAGGCAGATCAAGCTTGGGAAAAAGGAAGGAGAAGGATATTAAGGAAGGTTTCTTCACTTAGTTTTAATTAGAGAACAATAGAATTTCAGCAACGATGTCTCCTATTCCTTTGCACTGAAACTGTGAAGAAAGGGTCTAGTGCATCTTTTGCATTTTTAGGTAATGTAGGGCTTGCTTTTGTGCTGTTTAGATTGCCTAAGATGTTTAGATTGCCTGTGAGATGCTGGCTTGATGTTATTGTAAGAGAACATTTTCAATTTTCTATATCCCTCTCAAGATATCACAGTTCTCCTGAGTGCTGTTGATGTTTTACTTCATACATATTAAGACTAGAGAACTACAAAGGAGCCACAGGAAAGACCCGTGCCCAAGCTTTTATACTGTAGATGTGGCTAGAATGTGCCATATAATTTATGACCAAAAATTAATCTCTGCGCTGATTTTACTGAGTAGTATAAACATACATATTCAGAAGCTAGTTATGAACGAGTTACATTTATGCTATTTGGTGTTTCTACAGTTTAATGTGAAGTTTGGTGCAGGACACATTTAATACTGAAACAAAACAAGCATTCACAGAAAGGAAAAAATGGTTTACACTGCATTGAAATGCAGGTTTACTTGTTACTTACTTAACTGCCAGTGGCTGCACTTCCTGTTCTAACAAAAAAAAAAATGAACCAACATCTACCTTATCTAAGAAAGTAGCACAGCAAGAATGGAGGAAATTTTAGAGGAAAGACTACGTTTTTGTGGCCCACTAGAAGAACACAAAGGGAATATAGGCTGTAGGAAATTTGCAAACTCTTCAAAAAATAATAGGAGAAAGGATAGTAATATGATTTAAGATTCAATACTACTTGAATGTGCACTCTCAGAAGTGATCCTGAGTGTATTCTATGATATCAGCTCTTCAAGAATGTCTGTATTCAATGAGTGATTCTATTGATGAACATTAAAAACTGTTCAAACTGGAACATGTAAATGGAAACCTAAATAGCTTTCTCATGAGAAAGAACACAGCAAGTCATTAAAACAAGAAAGACTGGGAGATATCTGCTAAGGACTTCCTGTAAGTATAATAAGGAGATTTTCTTTTGTTTCTATACCACTTCTCTCTTACAAGTATTTATATAGGTGTTTACTATTTTGAGTGTTATTAAGAAAGTATCTGCAAATTAGTTTAGTCTAGTTTGATTTTTTTTTTCTTTTTTTGTTCCTTTTTGGTGGTTCAGCAGCCCTGACAGCTACATGATGTTCTATTCTTTGTAAGAGTATGCCAAAATTGTAAAGCAGTCTTTGGGTCACCTTAAGCAGTTTGTACCTTAACCGTAGCACACTCTCAATGTTCTAAAGCTAAACCACTACATTCCCTTGGAGAGCTTGTGTTGCACAAGCCAGGGTAGCAGAAAAGCCTTCCCATAACTGCTGGTGATATCAAAGGCTTCCTGGCATGCAGGAAGGTCTTAATATGCACACATAAGCCCATGCATATACATGCAAGTAAAAGGAAAATCCAACAGTTATTAACATTTCTATACACACATGTTAACTTATTGTAACAGGTGTCTGTAATTCCAGCTAAGTTTATTAGCTTGTTCTTGAAAGGATTCCTGCAAAAAAAAATACTTGTCTACTTATTTATGCCTTCAAAAGCATGAAAGACAGTTAATACAAGAGGGTGAGTAAGTGGACATATCAGGTTAATGTTCTATATTTGAAAAATATCTAATATTTTCATTTAAAATAGAAGACTTTTCATGCTCTTTTGTCTTTTTAACAAAACCTGGAGTAGCTCAGACATATAACTCTTATTTTGTCAAGTTGATCTTCTCAGAGTTATAGTAGAACAATATTTAGAAAATTATGCAAGGAAGCTTGAAATGTTGTAATTAACACGGCTATCTCTTCGATATCGAATTTGTTATTTGTCAATTTTTTTAAAGTTTATCTTTTTTAGTTTGTCTTAATTTGTCTACAAGGAAATGAATATATATTCCTAGTTGTAACTACAGGTGCAGTATCTCCTTTCCCACAGGAGGAATACCATTTAAGCAGTAAATACCTGATTTATCTAGAGAAACCTGTTTATCATTCATGAACAGAATTACAAAAAAAAAATTATCCAGGAGGATGACAATTATGTTCTAGTACATATCCTTAGTCACTTGAGATATATGTAGGTATTTAAGGGAATCTATGGTTTCCTTATAAAATTTATTTGTAAATTCTCTATAGATCAAATCAATTCAGTTTTGCTTTCCCCTTAGAATATTTCAAACAAATGCTTGAGGCTAAGCATAAGCTTTATTGATTCACTTTTCATTCTGGTTTTGTTGACGTTGACAATCTCTCATGTCTAGACACTGCTGCTAAAAGTAAGACTGGCGTGGTTCTAGAAGTCTATTATTCCTTTTTAAAATTATTATTTTTATTTTTGCTATGTTTCAGTTTAAAATTTGGCAGTCTCTTACAAAAAAGGTGTACACTGTACTTCTAATATCAGAAAGAATGTCTTTTAGATGTTTCTTGTAATGTTAAATCACCCTAAGCCTTATGTGAACCAAAATGAGTGATTTTATGGGGGGAGTAACACTGAATAGAATTTAATTAAGTAAATGCATACAGAAATTATTTCATATCCAGCTAAATTTCTAGTAGCTATGAATGACTATATACTAAACTAATGAATGATATTCCATCCTGCAAATTCTTGGCAGACTTCTTATTTGCACTGAATGTAGTCCACTACCTTTTGAAGTATCAAATCATGAAGTCTGGCAGCCTTTTTTTCTGTTTGGGAAAACCTAGAGCTTTTGGAGGAAATCATGTCTGTCCCTTGATTTGACCTCTTCCTTCTTATATGTTTTCCTGATATATTATTTGTATCTACATATCTCAGACAAAATACTAGGAATGCAATTTTCAAAAATATAGTAAGTATTATAATTAAAATGTACCATACAGTTAATTCTTTCTCTCTGACTAATTATTTACTAGGTGATTATCATAAATGCTATACTACTGCTAGATAACTTTATAGGATCACAGAGTGACATAGTCCCTTGGCTCCTGGTTTTGGGGAATTTTTTATAGTGTTAACACTGCTTCTGTGTTTAAACAACAAAAAACAACAAAATTTTGCACATGTTCCCATAGACTTGGTGGGGAAACAGCTTCTAGTTTTTCCAGAGACTTAGTCAGACTTAGTGAAAACAGGTCCAAAAGATATCTGTCTATTGAAAAAATTGATTTATATGATATATACAAAACTGAAGGGAGTTTATACAAAAAATGGGAGAAACCACATCATAGAATCACAGATTCACAGAATTCAGAGACTCACAAAATCACAAGAGGGTCAGGCTGGAAGACGACACAGTGGGTCATCTGATCCAATGTCCCTGCTTAAGAAGGGTCATCCTACAGCACATTTGCACAGAGCTGTATTCAGATGGATTTTTAATACCTCCAGTGAGGGAGACCTCACAACCTCTCTGGGCAATCTGTTCCGGTGCTCAGTCACCTGCACAGTAAAGAAGTGGTCCTCATGTTAGGGTGGAACTTCCTGTGTTCCAATTTCTGTCTGTTGCCTCTCGTCCTATTGCTTGGCACTACTATTTTTGCCTGGCTACATCCTCTTGCCACCCTCCCTTCTGATGCTTGTATACATCGATAATATCCCCTATCATTCATCTTCTCTGGGCTAAAAAAGACCAGCTCCTTCAGTCTTTCCTCACAGGAGAGATGCTCCAGTCCCCTAATCATCTTTAAAGGCATCAGCTGGACCTGCTCCAGGAGCTGCATGTCTCTCCTGTACTGAGGATCCCAGAACTGTACACAGAACTTCAGATGTGGCCTCGCTAGTGCTGAATAGAGGGACCTCCCATGACGTGCTGGCAATTTTAAGGGAGTTTTGAAAGCCTTGCTCAAGTCAAGGTAGAGCAATATCCACTGCTCTCCCATCGTCTATTCAACAAGTTGCCTTATCACAGAAGGCAATCAGGTTGGTCAGGCATGATTTCCCTTTGGTGGATCCCTAATGATTACTCCTGATCACCTTCTTGTCTTCCAAATGCTTGAGGACGTCCTTCAGGATGAGGTGCTCCATTGTCGGTGTTACGTTGTAAATGGGATGGGGGCACAGGCAGACATTCCAGGAGCTCTTTTATTATTTCATTCAGGCATCAGCCTCAGGTACACAAGAGATGTACATGGCTCACGCCTGTGCTGACAATCCAGGGTTTCTTAGTTACAGAACATTCTTACAAGTTTTTCAGCCAATAGCATGCTTCTAAAGTTTACAGACAAGTGCTCTAACCAGTCACTAAAAAACACACATGCACCTGTTACAGACAATACTCGCTTGTATGTCTTGTAATAATGCACAATATTCCATTTTTAAGCTTAAAACTTCAATATCTTTGCTAAGCACATTTTCTGCAGCTTCAAAACTTCTCTGAGCCAAACCTAGAAACACTAACCCTTGTTTTAATGTCCTTGCAGTCTAGATTATTGTATCTTCTTCTACATTCTGGTTTTTGCAGTTGCGGCTGAACCTAAAATCTTTGCTTTATTTCTGAAACCTGCTTTTCTCACTCAAACTGAAAGCATTCTCACCTTTTGCACTTCCCACACTCCATCACCTCTCCGGGGATTGAGGTGAGGCTGACAGGAAGGTAGTTCCCTGGATCTTCCTTGCCCTTGTTGAAGACCAGGGTTTGAAAACTGTCAATCGGATGAAATGAATTTGCATGAGAAATTCAGGAATGCAATTTTAGAACTTAACAGTAAACCTGATATTGCACCTAGAGCCCTAATTAGCAGATTTTTAGCTAGCTCTTAGAGCTAGCTAAACAGTGCTCTTTGGCTTTCTGTCTTCACTGTGTGCATGCATGGAAGTTGCTTTTTGTTTTTCTTACCAATCTAATCCATCTAGATTTGGTTTTGAAAGTCATATGGTATTTTTTCCAGTCTCAAATAGCTGCTCAGAATAATAAACCTAATTCATTTTTAATGTCATATGTTTGAAATCTACAGTATTAAACCAATGCTGAACTTGGAATAGAAAGGGAAGGGAGAAAGTTTGTGCTGTAGTTTGCTTTTATAATTTTGTCAAAATTAATTATACTAAAATAGGCAATCTCCAAATAGAGGACTAATTTAAATTATAATGAAGGTAATAAAGTTCTGTATCAGATTCAAAAAGAAAAAAAAAAAAAATTGCTGCTTTGATGTACCAAAGCAGAAGGTAGCATGTTTTATTTCACCAGCAGACTGCATGGGAGTAGCTTCCTAGAGACATGCCAGAAGCATACAAAGTTATTTTCTCTCTATTTATTTCTCGAAGTGTTACATATTTTTCATATTCATATCTCCAGTGCCTCCCATTCTCTGCATCCTATTAAAATGAGGCTCTTCGTCCTTTTGCCCATGTGCAATTCTTTATTGGAATTGGGTCAGTGTTCTTGATTTGAGTCAGTGGTCTTTAAAAATGAAGTCGGGGACATCTTCATCACCCTGAACTTTCTACCTTGCATTGGTGGCAAGCCTTGGTATGCCTTCTGGTGGCAGCCCTTGCCTTCTGCATGTATTTGGTGATCATGCATTCTAGGTGCTAGCTATAATTGTATCAGCTTCTTTGTTCTTATGACAGTTCATTTATAATGAAAAGAGTTTAAGGCAGGTACATAATAGTGAATAGTACTATATATCTTGGCTAAATATTTAGCACTTCATTAACTTTTCATTTTCGTCAATCAGTACAAATTACTTCTAACTCCTTTTAAAAGTTTAACTATTCATAATCTTGACTAAGTAAGACCTAGGGTTTGGGTTTCTAAAACCACAAAGCCCAGACTTCAAGAAACACCGAAAATGCAAAAGGCATGAATAAGGATGCACAGTATTGCCCCAACCATGCACCCTCATCTTACTTCTTACCACTAATTTCAAACCATTGATGTTGCTTCGGCTATGCCTGGGTTTAGGATTAGGGTTAGGGAAAGGTTTACACCAAATGTAAGGCTCCTCAAAACCACAAAGCCCAGAGCTCAAGAGATGCTTACAATGCGAATGACATGCCAAGGGCAGCATGGCAATGACCCAACTTTGCCCTCTCCTCTTCTCTTTTCTTAGAACATGCTTCAGGCCACTGAAGCTGATTCAGCTCTGCCTAATTTTAGGATTAGGGTAGTGATAGGGTTTGGCCTGGCGTTAAGCTTCAAAAAACCACAAAGCCCTGAGCTCCAGGAAGAAGGAAAATGTGAAAGGCAGGACAAGGGAGTGCAACAGTGCCCCAACCTCACTCTGGTCTAAACTTAGTCCAGGCCTGAGACCACTACTGCTCCTTGGGCTCTGGCTAAGTTTAGGATTAGGGTCAGGGTTAGGGTTATGCCTAAGTTTAGGCTTCACAAAACCACAAAGCCCTGAGCACCAGGGACAGTGGAAATGTAGAAGTCAAGGGGATTGTGTAAATGCCCCAACCACACTCCTGCCAGCACTTAGTCGTGGCATCAGCCCAGTGCTGCTGTATTGGCCCTGCCTAATTTTAGGATTAGGGTTAGGGATAACTCTACTGTTATGCTTCACATAACCACACAGCCCTGAGCTGTAGGGACAGTGGAAAATCAGAAGGCAAGCCAGTTGGACTGCGTCAATGCCCCAACCTCACTCTTCCAGTACTTAGTCGCGGCATCATTCCAATGCTGCTGCTTCGGCTGTGACTAATTTTAGGACTAAGGTTAGGGTGAGGGTTACTCATAGGGTTAGACTTCAAAAAACCACAAAGCCATGAGAAGCATGGACATTGGAAAATTAAATGGCATGCCAAGGGAATTGTGTTAAGGCCGCAGCCTCACTCCTGCCAACATTTTGTCACCTCATCAGCTAACAGCTGCTCCTTATGCTGTGCCTAATTTTATATTTAGGATTAGGGTTGCGCCTAGGTTTAGGCTTTACACAACCAAAAAGCTCTGAATGCAGGCCTGCTGGGAAATCGGTAGGCATACCAAGGAGATTGCATCACTGCCGCAAGCTCACTCCTGCCTACCCTAATTCATGGCATCATCCCCCTGCTGCTGCTTCAGCTGTGCCTAATTTTAGGACTAGGGTTAGGGTTAGGCCTAGGGTTAGGCTTCACAAAACCACAAAGCCCAGAGCTCCAGGGACAGTGGAGATGAGAAAGGCATGCCAAGGGGAGAGTGTAAGTGTCCCAACCTCACTCCACTCTGCACTTTATTATTCTTGTCTACCTCAACCCACTGCTACTGCTTCAACTCTGCCTAAATTTAGGATTAAGGTTAGGATTATGCCTAGAGTAAGCCTCACAAAACCACAAAGCCCTGAGATGCAGGGGCTCTTAAAATGAGAAACGCATGCCAAGGGGAATGCTGTAGTGCCCCAACCTCACACCTCTCTGCACTTTTTGCCTTTTGCCCACCTCTGTCCAGTGCTACTACTTCAACTCTGCCTAATTTTATGATTAGGGTTAGGGGTTGGGTTACGTCTAGGGTGAGGGTTCAGAAAATCACAAAGCCTGAGCTCCCAGCACATGGACAATGTGAAGGGCATGCAAAAGGATGTGCAGCAGTGCCCCAACACATCTCCTTTCTACACATAGTGTCCACCTCAGCCCACTACTGCTGCCTAGTGTCTGTCTTACTTTAGAGTTTGGGTTAGCGTTGTTGGTAGCGTTAAGCTTCAGTAACTCACAAAGCCCAGAGCTCCAGGGACACTGACAATGCGAAAGGCATGCCAATGGCACTGCAGCAATTATTGAACACCACTCCTTTATTTTTTGCTTCCTTCCCACATCAGCCAATTGCTTCTTTTCATCTTTTCTTAGGTTTAGGGTTAGGGTTATTGTTGGTGTTATGTGTATTTAGAATTTGATATTCACAATCAAAAACCCTCTATCTAATTAAATTTTGATAGTGGTACGGGTTTTTTTGGTGGCGGCCTTCACGGAGTAGCCTCCTAGAGATGTGCCTTCAGCGTGCAAAATTACTTTCTCTCTATTTATTTCTCAAAATTTTACATATTATTTGTATTCTTATCTCCTGGGCCTGCCATTCCCCCCTTCCTCTTAAAAATGATGCTCTTTGTCTTTTTGCCCATGAGCAATTCTTTTTTGGCATTGGGTCAGTGTTCTTGATTTGAGTCAGTGGTCTTGAATGATGAAGTCAGGGACGTCTTCATCACCCTGAACCTTTTACCTTCTACTGGTGGCAAGCCTTGGTATGTCTTCTGGCGGCAGCCCTTGCATCCTGCTTGTATTTGGTGATCATGCATTCTAGGTGCTAGCTATAATTCTCTCAGCTTCTTTGTTCTTATGACAGTTCATTTATAATAAACAAAGTTTAAGACAGGTACATAATAGTGAATAGCACTATACTTCTTGGGTAAAGTTTTAACGCTTTATTAACTTATCTTTTGGTTCAATTAGTACAAGTTGCTTCTAACTACTGGCTAAAGTTTAACTCTTCATAATCTGGTCTCACTAACAGGAGGAAGCTAAACACTAGACTCAAAGGAAACGTATAGGAAGCCAAGAGGAGAGTATCTACATGAAAAGCAAAATAGGAAAATGTATCAGAGACATTAGGGGATTTGAAATAAATTAAACTGAACTCTCAGTGAAAATATGGACCATGTCAGCACGGCAGAGACTTGTGTCATGAGATACTGAGCATAGGCTGTGTACCCTACAGCAGAAGATCGTCTGAATTTGTTTTAGTAATCCAGTAACTCAACAGACCACCAATTCTGAATCTATGTAATCACAGCATATTTTTCTGATTAATTTTATCTTTCCAGCCTGTACTGGTTTTAGCTGGGATAGAGTTCAATTTCTTCATAGTAGCTCACATGGTGCCATGTTTTTGGTCCGTTACCAAAATGATGCTGCCAACACATTGTGGGGACATATATTGCAAGCAACTTCGCCCCTGATGAGTTACAGCTGTGTTAATCACCAAAAAGAAGGAACAGCCATGCCCAAAGAAGATGGGTGTTATATAAGGGTGTGGGTTCACTGGTCAGGGAGATAATGGCAGGAAGAATCTTGGGAAAAGCAGGCTAGGAAGAGGAACGAAAGCTCTCCTGGAGAAGCCTTTCTATAGAAGCCTTTCAGCTCGGTGTAAGGGGAAAGCCCAGAGGGGAAGAAGACACAGAAACAGAGAAGAGAGTAAAAGATCTGCCCTGATGTCAGTCTGGGTCTGAGGTAAAGGGGAGCCTGCAGCTGGAGTTCCTGCAATTGGACTCTGTAGAAGGAGTTTGTGGCCAGAATCAGGATGGCTAAGCTTTAAAGAAGAATAAAGTGGGACCTTCTTCACAGTGTTACATGAGTCTCTGTGTCTTGGCTCACTCCTACCCCAAATGAAAAGATGGTTGCAAAACCAAATGAGGAGACTACTGTAACAACACAAGAATGGTTTAGTTACTTCTGAGGAGTGCTTGCACAACATCTGGCCTATCCTGCTCCTCATGCTGCCCCTCCAGTGAGGAATCTGGGAATGCACAGGGAATTGGGAGGGGACGGAGGTGGGATGGGTGACCTCAATGGAACAAAGGGATATTCCATATCCTGTGAAGTCAAGCTCAGCAATAAGAGCTTTAGGGAAGGAGAAGAGGGTAGGTATTTTCAGATGCTGCTTGTCCTCCCAGGTAACCATTATGCACAATGGAACCCTGCCTTCCTGGAGAATGTTGAACACCTTCCTGTCAATGGGAAGGAGTTAATTAATTCATTATTTAGCTTTACATGCATGCATAGCTTTTTTTTATCTATTGAACTGCCTTCATGTCAACCCACGTTTTTTGCACTTTTCCATTTCTCATTCTCTTCCTCATTCCCACTGTTGGAAAGTGAATGAGCATCTCTGTCGTGCTTAGCTGCCTACAGGGTTTAAATCACAACAGATCCATAACAGTTTTGCAGAATTTCATGATAGTTGTTCTTTTACACATACATACGATAAACAGAGTCTATGAAATCTTACACTATTCAGTAAAATGGACAATTGTCTTAGCTTCCAAAACCCAATAAATCAATTTAAATTTTGGGTCCTTTAGGTGAGGCAGAGATCTTCTTGGTTTTAAGATACACAGTATATTGTTTCATCATATTTAATCTTCTATACTTCTGTTATTCATCAATGATTACATTTATAAAGAAAATATTTATATTGCAGTTTAGTGTCGCCGCAGGCTATATGAGAGAGTATGACTTATTAATAGGGAAGCTTAGTTTAAACCCACTAGTACAGCAAGTACATTTCTTGTTTGATTCTATGTGTAAACATCAAACACCAATTTTGGCTTCTTAGCCTCTGGGCTCTTTGATGTTGTATACATGAACATTGCTTAGTCGTATGATGCATCTGTATATGCCATAGCTAAAATAGGCTAAAACTCAATGATTATTTTGAAACTAACCCGCTAGAGATTTGCCCCAGACTGATCTCTTCTCTATCATGTAAAGCTGGAACTGCCATTACTTGCGTCTAATAAACTTTTAGCCTTTTACTTCTGGAAAATAGCTTATTAAGTTGTTCATGCTACAAATTTTTTATCAAAACAAATGTATAAATTTATGATAGACGGAAAAAGGGGATGGAGAGCCTTTCCTTCTGCTAAAGTCTGGAGATATCCCTTATACTGGTGGGTGACGGTAAGGCTTCTTTCTTCCTTTTTTAATTTCTCTTAAAGATTAGACACCATTCTGCAAACCCAAATCAAATGTCCATTTCTTATTAAACTAATTAAGTTACTTCCCTCTCAGGCTAAAAAGTTGTAAGATACGGCATATAAATATATATGTATTATACATATAATGTTATAAAACTTTATGTGGATTAAGGTGCTTTTAGATCACAAAGTACCGAGGTTTAAATAGCAAACTTAGAATGGATTTGTATGTAACATAATGAATCTTCTTCCCCGGCTTTCCACAGGTCATCTCAGTTTCTGAGAAAACCCTTTGTAAAGTACTTTGTAGTGGAAGAGAAACCAATCACAGTTCAACATCACACAGCTATCTTCCTCTTGACTTTCTTTTGGTGCTTGACTAGCTCATTTTCCTTGGAGAAAATTGTTGGAATCCAACTATTTCTTTCGCAACTGAAGGTCAGAAATAACCTAATGGAAGCAGCAGGCTAATTTCTAGTTCTGATCGTGTCTACAGATTTTTCTCCTTTTCTAATCTGCAGTTCTGCAGAGGTCTAACTATACCCATCGGAACCTTTCCAAAATTTTCTTACCTAATAAAACTTATACATTTTCACAACATTTTATCACAGACCATTTGTATTTTCAATACAAATGATGGAACTAAATGAAATATCTGGAAGTATAAGCATCCTGATATTGAAGGAGGTGCTTCAAAACTATGGAAATTTTGAAAACTTAATTGGAAATAAAAATTGCTGAGGGTATTTTTGTTTATTTGGTTTTGGCTTGGTTTGTTTTTTGTTTTTTTTTTTAAGACCTATATAAGTGACTGTCTGTGTTCTGTTCTAGAATTCACAATGGGAGACTGAAAAAATGTAATTTACACCGGAGACGTATTATCTGTTGGTATAATTCCATTGATATTGGTCCCACTCTCGTCTTTCTGGGTACCAGATGTTGGTAGTGCAAGACCCACACTACCAATAATGTAAATAATAAACATTGTTAGCTTGTTTTGCTTCTGTCTCACTGTGATGTAACCAACTAACATAATTTACTTGAACTCTCCTCTGCAGGAGTCTTTCTCTGTTCACAGTACAGAACACTAAGGCTTGTAACTCAGACAGGGAATTTTTACTTTAAACCATCTAAAGAGAAGAAAATTCACTGCTCAGATAGTTTATTCTCAGGGTCCTGATCAACTTTTGGCAAAATCATTGCAGGTCTTGTTAGTCACCTAAAGCTAAATGATAAATGCCATTGATTTTAACACAGGAACGGTTATTGCCCATCCTCTTTTATTTATGTTTTTCCTGGTCTTCAGTCTACTAAGACAAAGAAAATTCAAGATGCTGTGATCCTGAAATTTGTGTTGAATAGGAAAATATAAGACAGACAATTTACAAGCTTTTTTTTTTTTTCTGCTGGTCTGTCTTTGCAGGCAGTAAAGTGGTATTTATCATGGCATATTCATAAATTGCCTGCATATCTTGCTTTAATTTTCAGATATGTACTAACCAAAAACTTCAGGGACACATTTTTATGTGTTGTGGGGTTTTGGTTTGGGATTTGTTTGTTTCTTTGTTTTCGGTTGTTTCCCACCCCCCTTTTCCCCCCAGCACTTGGTAACTGTGAACTGCCAAATAAAGGCCAGTGAAGGTGTCTAAATTTTTCCCTTGGGTAAAAGTATTACCAGAAAACAAAAAGTCACAGGCGAAGCAAGTGATAATACTGAAAAACAGAGAGTGATTTTTAAAGATCACCAGGGTAGGTAACAAATTTTTGACAATAGAAATACAATCTGTTTTAAATCAGATTACCTACAAACTATATAAAAACATGCTGTTGAAAATACTTTCCAAACATAGAGGTAGTGGATAATGGAAAGATATTGTGTAGAGGTTAAAGAACACCTATCAGTGGAGATTTTAATAAAGCAGGTCAAACATAAAAATTAATTTTAGCATAGAATAATAACCTCAAGGGAAGACAGTGTCTTGATGACCTTTTAAGAATACATCATGTCTTATTTAATGTGGTATCAGTATTTTACAGCTAATACTCCATCCAAAATGTTCATCTAACAAAAATACTGATTCTGTCTACTTCATGAAGAAGATATATGAAAATTCTTTATTTACAATGAAATGAAGTGTTTAAAAGGCATCAAAATGTATTTTTTCCACTAACAGCCTTTCTTAGAAAATCTTGATATCAAATAACATAACTATTGATGTGATGAAAACAAGATCAAAGTCTTCAAAGCTATAAAAATGGAACATACCATTGAAAATGTCATTTGGTATGACTTTGTCCTTATGAAGGATCTTGTTAATCTGATCCAAATATTTTTGTTAATCCAATAAAAGTATTTATTTAAATTCATTTTACTAAAATTTTTTAAACTGATCTTCATATTTGCAACAGGCAAAGTAATCAAGACACTAGAGAAGATCAAGAACGTAGAAAAGATTGGCAGATAATTCTTGAGAGATTAAATAATTTCTTTTAGCAAACAATATTTACAATATTTTCACTCAAAGTTTTACAGAAAAAAACCAAGCAACAACCAGTGAATAAAAAAGAATAGTAAGTTTTTTTAATCTACCTTATTGTGGGAACCCGAAGTGAATGTGTGAAAGCTAACAGGCAGTAGCTAACTATATAATAGATCAGCATTCTGTTCTGTCCTATTGACTCCTTCCTACAATAACATTCCAAGTACATCACTGTTCTTGTCATAGGAAATTCCAGCACCTGAAAGATGAAAGTAAAGATGACAGAAAAAGCTTGAATGTAAAAGGCATCCAGACCTACTACCTTAAAAGAAGGAGTATTAACATTTCAGTTAAAATTGAAATTATCTGCTTTTACTGATTAAAATATAGTTTACTGATTTTACTTTGATTCAGATCTTCATGAATAGAATACATGTATTTATAGTGATTAGAAAAGAGCTCACAAGGCTACACAATATTTCTACCGGAGAAGGAAAGACACTGCTGAGGCTGTTTAGATATATAACAGTAGATTTTAGGTAAAATAATTTTACAATTAAAAAGACTCAACAATACTTTAATTGAGCAGGTGAAACATCTGCTCCTTTTTAAATCTATGCAACGCATTATATTATTGTTCAATATTATGTAATACTTTCTTGTCTTCATGTGTAACAGTTATATTATAGAAAGATAAATTGAATGAAATGGATAAAAAAATTTCTAGTTTCTGTTTTAAGTAAAAACATAAAGTGAATGAACACTGAAATATCCATATTTTTCTTTTCTGAAATCATATATTGTGAAAAAGTCATGTTTTTATCTGAATGAGATAAAAACCCCGGTGAGGTATTTAATTTCAGAGTGATATTAATATATTTTTTCAACCATTTTAAGACACCATTTTTAATATTAACATGGCAAAAAGAACATAAAAAGAAGTTTTGAGGCCCAAGAAGACGTTGATGAAGAATGAATTCCATATGTGGGAAGTTTATAAATCTGAGATCTGAGGCAATCTCATATTGCCTATAGGCATTTGGACACCCAGATCTCTCACATTGCTTTCTGGAACAGGAGAACTGAAACTCAACATTGTTTGGATCAATAGTGTAAGTAAATAGCTGAGCATTCAAAGTTCTCAATGCGAAAAAGTACTTATTGTTAATGGCTATAAGTATTATATTTCTTTTAAATTTTGTTATTGCAGTTATATATTATACTTCCTTTGCACTAGTGTCATTTGTGGTAAGAAAATCAAATACTGAGTATCTTAGTGCAGCTTTATTTTCAGTATTTTAATATCCTCTGGGTTTCATTTTACATTTGTAGGTACATTTTAATTAAGCGGTACAGGAAAATAGAACCTCTGCATTACCAAAGTGACAGTTTATTCTTTTAGGGGTTTTAAATAACTGTGACTTGTTAAAAATAGAAGTAAAATATTTAGGATTAATGTTTATTTGTATTTATGTAACTATTTATAATTATGATATTTTTCCATATTTTTCTTTTCTGAAATCTTATTTTGTGAAAAACTCATATTTTTATCTGAAATCTTGTTTATGGGTGTTGGCTGTCTAGTACACTGACTCCTGACCTCTGGCCTGAGAGGAATACTGAGAATTATTTTGTGCTTTAGGGCAAAAAGAATCCTTTGTCCCATCTCTACAAAACCTTATGTATCTCAAGACCTAGTGGATTTTGTGCAATTCTAAGTTAGCTGCATTAGAATGTACCTGACAGCTCCCCCACTTGTAAGTGTAGTGTATACCATTACCAGGCCACAGCGCTGATCATCCTTAAATCCATGACCAGGTTTCCAAGCAAACATCCTGCTGTGAAGCAACAGACTGGAAGAATGTTTTCATCAGTACGCAGTGGGATGGGCAAGTAACATTTCAGATTAAAACAGGTTAGAATGAAGCACAGCATAGTCTTACCTCTGTCAACCTTTTGAAATGCACAAACACAAGAACTGCAAGTTTTACTGGTGCTTCCCACCAGCACACCCATTAATCAGTGTACTTAATGAGATACAGCTCTAAGCAGAACCTGATTTGAACCAGTCAACATGGAATATCCTCCAAATGGGTACTCAGCTTTATTGTGTTACCATTTTGATATCCTTCCTTAAAAAACACGAGTGTTTTTATAAACCTATACTCATGCTGAGTATACCTCCTCTTCTGGAACATTCTCCCACAGGGAGCCTGTCTTGCGTTTCAGCTGCTACTTCTTCCTTTTCTCTACGGGCTCCTGATGCTTGAGTTCAGCTATTTTCAACCTGGAAACACAAAGGGTTTTTTTATGATAAATTTGCTTTTCTTTTTAACTTTTTATTATGCAGCCTCTAGAAAAAAATCCATGAGTTTTTGACTATACTGGAAAAACTATTTTGGCTTCTCCTAAGAGAAAATCTGCTGTCTTCTTAAAATCTACTGACAAGAGAAAGTTCTTCAAAGTTCTATGTCTCACTTTAACTGTGTGTTTTAAATTTCCAGCCTGTTCACTAATGCCATCAGATACCATAGACAAACATTGACAGGGAATGTTGCTCAGGAACTTAAGCATACATGCACTCTTCAAAGGTGAGAAGAGTGTCTGCCAGAGATTTACCTTAGTCCAATTCTCCCAGTCAATATTTTCCATGAGTTTAGCGCTGGCTTAGAGTAAGCAACATTATTCCAACAGACATTTGTGCAAATTCACCCTGTTTTGAAATGTGTTTAACAGAATTAATTCAGGCTGTCCCACAATGATAGGTCTCAGTGCCATTTAATTTGTCAGTCTAAATATAACCTTCTGTAACAGAAATGGAAAAGGTGTGTTTCAAGAAGGACATTATTCAAGTTTTCAGAAGACTGTCTATATTAAAATAAGACTTGTAAAACACAGTAAACATATAAGAGAGTAGAAACTCTTTGCTCCTTTTAAATACATCAGTTGCAGAAGGGTGAAGGATTGACAAGCTAGGTATGGCTTAATAAGAAATGAGCCACAGTCAAAAACACTACTGTAAGGTCATATACCTCGTTTTGTAATTCTTATTTTGCAGCAGAGTATAAGAGAGGTTTGTTTATTAAAGACAATCGAGGGAAATTTTCATGCCCTGAAGATGTTACCAAGGAAGTATTTCCAACAAAAAACTAGTATTATCCAACTGACAGGTGCAATTTCAGTACAGAATATAAAAGTACTTGGATGCACTTGGATTTAGGTAATTGACATTTTACTGAACAAACACCTTTTTTATTTGTAATAGGAAATTTTTTTTTACAATCATTTTCCAGTCCTTTTAAGGATGTGATTTTGAATGTGTACAAATAAAGGAAAAATAAATAGAGGAGATTTTGCTCACTGAAACCAATACTTATAATGTATCATTGGTATAGATGCTGCAATATTGAGATAAGTAGGTTTTTTTTTCAATATGTCTCTTTGAACATACTACTATAATCATTGAATATATCACTTAACTGTGCAGCAACAATACCTATATATGTTTCAGTTCACTCACTTTTGGATGTCTGAAATGGTAGGAATGGATCACAAATACCATTTGAAAAAGTTATAAAATTGTTTAGTGGCCATAAAGGACTTTGTTTTCTAGAGGTTGTTTTTCCTTACACACAACTAGAAACTTAAAAATTGTATTGAAGTACGAAGGTGTGTACAATATTGAAAATATTTAATTGCCAAGTAGTTGTAGGGATAATTCAGAGGACTGGAAGAACTCAGGGCAAATAACACATGTAATGCAATTTAGAAAGAAAAAAAAAATAATGAAAAATTCAAACTTACAGATTTTAATTTACAATGCAAGTTGTAATTTCTAAGACTTCCAGTCCATTGACAAACTGTTATCATATATTGAATTTACTTGATGGTGCTGAAGTAGGACTCCATTTATAGTTTTAAATGGTGTATTTAGTACCAGGATGTTCTTGCACAAGTACTTATAGAAGATTTAAAAAGGCTTCTCATAAGTCAGAAAACACCATAAAATTAGGTATGTCTTCTCCAGTAGATGTTTAATGAGGGACATACCACACTGGCTGTGTGAAAATTCGGCAGTTCAGCACCGTGAACTAAGAATGACCATAATGTTCCCCACTTAATTAAGCAAGCTGCAGGATCTTTCACTGCTGGATGAATGTTCCACACAATGTCAGCACAAATGGTACCTTTGCTAACATCAACCATACCATTTTCCTCGGCAGCTCATTTTAAAGTATGACTGGTGTATTCCAATAACTCTCTAAAGCACTATTCCTTATGATAAAAGAGATAGTTAACTCAAAGTGGACATTCTTGGGAATCAATAATGCCATTTTCTAAAGGTTGTAACTAAAATGATATCAGGAAATCTGGAAACAATATGGAAAGTCTATCTATTTTACTTTTAAGGTAATAAACACTTCAATTGTTCATTGACTGAATAACCTTTCTTGAATTCTTAAATGTTCAGTTTCAAATTATAGTAATTTCACATTTATAAGGAACAGCTACCACTTTTATCTGCTTTCCTTTCATTGCTTAGGCCTTCACAACAGCAAGGAAACAAACGTTTACCCTTTTACTTCAAATAGTGTACTCAATTTGGTGCTTTGATTTTAAGGTGTGCTAAATGTTTTATGTAGACTTCTTATCTATTAGTAATTTTTGAAAATATCATATTACTTATTTATTCCACAGGTATATTCTAGCTCAAGGGTTTAGGACTAAAGATATGATCTAAATGTATTTTAGGATTGATGTTGGTAGAATTCACATTTAGGGATATGAAAATCATATTTTAATTAGGTTCATCCAAAGTTGTAGTTCTTAAAAAACAGAAGAGACAACTTGAATTATATTCAGAATGGAATGTCTATAGATACTGAAAAGCACTATACTAAATGGACAGTGGTGTTAAAAAATAGTGCCGTAATGAATAACATGAAAATTAATAAGGCTGAGCAGATTACATAAAGTATTTATTTGAACAGACCACAAAGACCACATTTATCATTGCTGTTTGATACCTATGGATCAGGGAAAAGTCTCACTCTGAGAAGTGCAACTGTAACCTTGATTGGCTATCAGAAGAACAACTGGAGACATTACCTCAGTTTAAGTGGGAATAAGATTAATGATTCAAAAATATAATGTGTGACCTATTAAACAAAAATTTATGTAGGAAATTAAGTGATTTTTTCAGTTGATGATTTTTCTTGATCACTGTCTTTGAAAAATAAAAATGACACTTCCCCAAGCCTGGAAAAATCTAATGAAGTTCTGAAAAATAAATATTATATCACCTGATGACAGCTTTAAAGATGAGAAAACAGAATTAGAAACCCTGGGCTAATAAAATATGACAAGGCATCAGATTGCAACCAGAGATCCCACAGCACATTAAAAGGAGAAAGAAATGAAGCAAGACAGTCTAATAAATATAATATGTTTCCTCTTCTTCTCTTTCTTCTTTGTGCACAGGTTTTCTCTCTTGCCATGAATATTTAAAGATGAAAGCGGTAAAAGTATCCCAGTTGCCCATGTTCAGACCTATGTATTCTGAACACTGTTATTCAAAAATACAGAATTCTTAAAGGCTTAATGTGAAAGACTGCAGCTTACACAATTTTAGGATAATAAAATAATAATGATAAAAAAGAGTTAGTAACGAGGAATTAGTCAGTAACTTAATCATAGTTGAACTGCTGGGTAGAAAATAAGTATATTTTTATTCTACATGATAAATATTGTGGTGTAATGGCTTTATGTTTTACTTGCAAATACTACTTAAAATTCTTACAAAAAATCATTAAACTTTTAGCAGAAATGATTGGAAAGCACTTAACTGTCCCTCTCTATATTTTCTGTTTCATTTTCTTTCACTGTTTGCTAAATTATTTCTTTTAATTTCTTGGCTGTGCTTACAACTTACTCCTAGAAAGATTATTTTTTCATAAGTGTAGCAACTTTACTCATCAACTCCTTTCACTAAAAAATGTGTTGATCTCTTAATTTAAAAATCCAAATCTTGATACGCTACTATTTAGCCCATTGAGTTCTAAAATTTAAGGTTCAGATTCTGAAAACTTATTAGATTAATTTTTTAATGGATGAGTCAGGATTTTGTCGAATATGAACTTAAAACCCTGTGAATTATTTTAATACAGTCTATAATACTATATTTTTATCTAGAATATTTGTAAAAATTACTTATTTCTTACCAGGACAGGACAAAATAACAAGGATCACAGCACACACAGCACTAAGATGCCCATTCTTGTTTCAAGTATCCTGTTGATTATGTGCCTTCAACACTGAGAATTCTAATGAAATAATCCTTTCTTAGAGTCTTATCCTGGGATCCTCATCATCTCCAGTCCTGAGAACCTCTTGTGTCCATACATAAAATAGACAGAGGGAGCCTTTATCAAAATGGAACTGAACTGAGGTCGTTCTTTCACACACCCAAGTGTTAGAAAATGACAGAATTTAGAGGACACAAACGCATGCACACACGAACACAAACACCCACACAATGTAATTACTCTCCCTAAGCTATAGGCAGTATAGTTCATTATTTAATCACATAACCACTTATTCTCATACTACTCCCAACAAAAGATATGCTTCTACTCCTATAAATTCTAAATTATGATCAATTAATGAGAAGCTACCAGGCCTTTTTTTTTCCTTCATTACTGCATAGCTGGCACCAGTTATTATTATTTACACTATTCAGTCTTGTTTAAAGATGGGAATAATAATTTTCATATCAACCTTTATGGCACTCAGTTCAGCATCTGGATGCTTCACAGCACTCATTAATACACCTTAATACATGTCTTTTCACAGGTCTCTGAGATAAAGCACTTCTATTATTCCCACTCTGTAGAGACAGGGCTTCAGTTCCTACCCACAACTCTCAATTACATAAGTACATAAGGTATATGAGCACGACTTCTGTTTTCAGTGGAAGTCAGATATTTGAATAGTTGGTCAAAATTTGTTTAGCATTGCCCTTAGAAGTCATAGCAAATTTTGAGAAAACTTGCTTCAATTAAAAAAAAAATAGATATATATAAGTCCACATTATATTTTGTGCAATATAAATAATTTTTTTTTAATAAAAAATGTTTATTCCCATGGAGTTTTACCGAAATACCAGTCTTTGGCCTAATTTTATTTTATCTGAGGAGTATAATATAATTTTATATTATCTTGACTGCTTTGTTGGTTTACAGAAAAAAACCAATACCTCCTCTCAGGGCTTTTTTTGCATTCCATTTGTATGTTTATGTGTGTTTACAGCTTAAATATATGTACAAACACACACCTAAATATCTGAAATTGAAAGATATCTATGTAGCAATACCTAGTGTCTTAGTATATACACTAAATTAAATATGTTACATACATCTTGAAGAGACTGGCTGGCTTAACTGGTGTGCAGATGCACTAAAATATATCTTTAAATATTGCTTATATAATGTATTATCAGCCTTATAGATCTTTTCAATCTGGGCAAAAGACATAGTTGATTAAGCTGTCCACTTAAATATATCTGAGATATCTGTGTAGGATTATTAGATGCATGAGAGGTATTGAAAACTCAGATTTCCTGAGTCACAGTTTAACCACACCAAGTATTCCAGAATATCTCAAATGATACCAGATTTTTATGGCTATGCACTTGAATCAAGACCTGTTACTCCAATAACTGCAATGTAAATGTATATGAACATCTTCCTCATATATTGACACTGCCATTTCTACAGGTAAGCATCTACAGCATAACTATCTGCAGTCTAGAACTGAATGGTACCCTCAGGTGTTTTCTGTCAGCATTTTAAATAAATATACTATCAGTTTGAACACCACTCCTTGATAAAATCTATAGGAAAAAACTCTGTACCCTTCCTCTGCAATCTCTTTCCTAACCGGTTACTTAGAAATTCAGAAAGTCAAGGTCAGAAGAGAATAATTTCTTTTCAAACCTTTCAGAGTTCTCAGTCTAACATAAATTAAAACATGTAATCCCAAAATGGGGTTTAAGAAAAATTATAATCAAATCTTTTAGTGGGAAATGGTGGTAAATTTAACAAGCAGCAATAAATAGCAGAGCTGTCTGTACCTGACCATACAAGCAATAACGGTCAGAGTCATAATTTTGCGATCATAAAAAAAACCCTAAAACAAATTGGCTTTAGACCCTTCATAATGCCTCCAACATCAGATTTTATGAGAGTTAAAAGCAATTAAAATTTTCTTTTTTGCACCATATATGTATTAGTCTTTCCTGTGGCAGCCCATGAAAAAGTCATTGATTACAAAGACAGTGATATTCCTAAAACTGAGTCTGAATTGTTGAACGAACAGATTATCCTCTCAAGACTAAAACAGAAGTCAATATATTACTACTAATATAATGTTTATCTGCAATCTTTAATAGAGTAAAATCCTTTCTCAAAATCTAAATCCCTTTCAAAATTCTGATTTTCTCATAGTTTAGCTATAAGAAGATGTCTGAAGACATGACAGCTACATCTTCCACTGCAGACATAAGTGATTTTTAATGGAAACTTCATATTACTGGATGAAATCGCAGCTATTCAAAATCAGACTCAGAAGGGAAACTACAAACAAAACTCTATTTCCCTTCGAGACGACAATGGTGTGTATGTCAATGATTTGACTATTATGTATTCTCAAAATTCATTATGTCAATTTTAAATTTCCAATGTTATCCTAAATGCAGCCATACAAATTAATGCTTTTCAAGCATTACTTCCTCCAGCCTCAAAAATGGTGCATCACAACATACAGGAAGTAAATATGGCATTGGACCTTGGCAGTGTTCATGGCAGTGAACAAGAATCTCTTGGCAAAACTCAGACATAAAAGGAAGCATACAGGATGTTGATGAAGGTTTTACTCACTCAGGAAGGATACAGACACTGAGTGATCAGGAAAATCAAAACTCACCTGGCATGAAAACTGGCAGGTTACGTGAAGAGCAAGAACAATACCTTTATAGGACAGGTTTATCAAAAGACAACAAATTAAGGGAAAATGTGGACTGGCTGCTGAATAACATAGAAAGTTATTTGACAAAATTTATGGAAAAGGTCAAGGTAGGCAATGCCTTTTTCACATTGGTCTTTATTGTAAAACTGATCTTCAGGAGTCCTAGACCACTACGGCTTCTGGGAAAATCTGGAGCAAAGAAGACTTTTCATCAGTATAGGATGAACAAGTTAGGAAAGATCAGATATGGACCTCTGAGATATTGCAATATCTTTCTTTGTGAAAGTAAGAGGAGGTGCTTGCTTTTGAGATGAGCTGAACAGCTTGATATTTTAACTGAAAAACTGAACTCAGAAAAAGGAGAGAATGAACATGACTTTACTATCTAAAAGTAAACAAGTCAGGTGCCTAAATACAGGAATTTAATATAATGTTAGACATTGTGAGGTACTTGAAATATCTCTACAGTTCTGGCAGACATAACACAGATTTTCTGAAGCAGCAGCTGGAAGACGTGCAGTGATAACACAGAGAGGTAAGCTCTCAAATCACACTATGTCTCTATATTCCACCACCTGAATTGGTCCTTTAGCCTACAGCTGTTGCTCCAGCAATTATTCTTATTTTAGAATATATAATTTCTTTAGAATTTAAATTTGCC
Organism: Vireo altiloquus; assembly: GCA_013396875.1. NCBI lineage: Eukaryota > Metazoa > Chordata > Aves > Passeriformes > Vireonidae > Vireo > Vireo altiloquus. The sequence continues at coordinate 138,986 of VZRF01007612.1, forward strand.
TTCCAATAACTCTTCAGAAAAACTGGAGAGCAAACTGATTTCTCAACTATTAGGTAAGTCACTAATAATAGGTAAAATAGAACACTCATACGTCATGTATGGTCATTCTCAGACTTAGGAAGTTCAACGCCTACTTTTTTGCAAGTCACTAGAAACTGCATGAGGAGACCTGATTTAGTTTATTTAGTATTTTATTTTGTATATTTAGTATTTGTTTAGTATATTTAGTATTTTAGTATATTGTATTGCTAAAGCAAGAGGAAAAACTATCCTTTAAAATTCACCACTATACCATCTCTATAAAAAACTATTCTATAAAATTCATCACTATACCATCTTCAGAGACTGTAACCCTTAGTCTTTCCACAGCTAATTGTCACAGCTAAGGAGTTTAAAAGTATGTTCCAAGTCATTAATTAAAGGATAAAAGCAGTAAGAAAATAATTTTAACTAACTGATATGTTCTAATAGAAGTCTTAATGCCTGTAAGTATCTTCAAATTAAACATTCTTAAATGTGTTTTGTAGAAAAATATGTCAGCTGAAACATCGAGATACGAAACACAAAATACAATATTACACCCTTTATAGAAAGAAAGAACAAGGGACATAGCAAGGTATAATCAAGAAAACTGGCTGCCATATATAAATGTACTTTGCTTTACACATTGAACTCATGTTTTAAAGAAGTTCTTAAGTTCAAAACATAATTTTGCATAGCATCAGAGCAATTCTGCGTCTCTAAACAGCACTCAGTTCTATGCTGACTTGTTACAAACTCAGCTAGTGAGAGCAGATGAAGTAGATGGGAGTTGTACATTTCAGAAATATGTTTTGCTGTGGTTGGAAAATAGGCATGCATATCAAGAAAATTGAGAGTATATTATACAGTTTGAGCTAAATGTGGGGACTACAAAATTCTAAATTCTGTACATGACAGATTTATTGTCAGATATACATCAAATTTGTTGAAAATTCTCATTCAATTGTTTTTTTTCTGCACACTTATACCTTCTTTTTAGAGGATTCTTTTTAATTCTTTAGAACTAAAAATAAAAAAGAAGAATCACCTTCATTCTGAGGCTAGTGTGACAAACATATTTTCACAACTTAAACAAGACTATATTTTATTAAATTGCCTACCTCTTTGGAGTCTATTCTGTTGTAGCTGAACTGAAATGGAGCTATGAAATCTACAGTTGTACACAAAAAAGTGTCTTCTATTTGAGAGTGCATAAGGAAAAAAAATTGTGGCATTTTTCTGTTTCCAGAGATATTTCACCTTTTGAATTTTCCTAGTTCTCCCAGACATTCTGAAATCCACATCCCCAGAGAATTTTAGTCTAATTAAATAGTGAATACACAAAATTGCCACTGAGATACCTAAGTACTGCAAGAGACCACACTTTTACAGTAACTAGCAGTACATAGCCCACACCATACTGCATAGTTATTCTTGTATCAGCAGAATAAGTTCTTTTCAGATGCATCAAGGATTTATTGTTCTATCCATGAACTTTTGCTGTAGTAGACAAACTAACCAACCTGTTGTTTAAGTAGAAGGAGTTGAAATATTATTGACCACTGTAGCATGCCGGGATAGCTGCTAGTATGAGTCAATGGCAAAGAGGCAGGAAGGATCTTTGTTTGGGGTCCACGGGGACCACGGTTTATTCCAGCCGCGCATGTGGGTGGTTCAGTGACAAAGACAAGATTCATGGGAAGGGTCCGGGTTTAAGTATGGGGTGGTAGGGGCAGAGAGAGCATCAGGGATCAATCTTTTGGGGTCAGGGGGAAGTGCACAGGTGGGGTTAGGGAATGGGAATCAATAGGGAAATAGAGGGGGGTGGCTGAGGAACAGGGGTCTGTGGGGCAACCAACGGGGCCACAGACCAAGGGAGCAGAACTGGGGTACATCAGCTTAACAGAGCAGGGTACCCTGTGAGAAGCCTTTCGCTGTCACCCTAACCTGGGGGATGCTCCTAGAGTCCCCTCTTCCCAGGGGGCTCCCATAGCTCCCCCTTTCTGTATTTATTAACAAGGCTTCTCCCAAGGATTTAAAAATCCAACATTTGAAAAAACTGAATGAACACAAAATGACAGAAACAATGAAAAGCACTCATAAGACAATTTTCAAAAAGGATGGAAGCCATCCCCTGAGTCTCCAATGTCTGAACAGATCCTCTGGAGCATCCCAGAGCTGGCAGGAGGGAGACAGGGCTCTCCTGGCACGGCTCATCAGGAAACTGAGTCAGGAGAGGGTCTCCTCGGTGGGGACTGATTTTCTGCCAGCTGTTAGCAGCGTGGTCAGCTGTGACTGAGTCTGTGCAAGGTAGTATGGGGGTGGTGTGCCTGTTGGGACTCCAAACAGAGATCGTTAATTCTTAAAAGGAAAAGGTTATTACTTACGGGGCTTTCCTTTCCTTCCCTCCTCTTTTCATCCCCCCTTCTGTATTAAAACCTTGGGAAAAGGGTTTGGTAACTTTGTAGCAAAGGTATGGAAAAGCGTGACCACAGAAGGGAGACCTTGGAGGGAAAAAGGGGGTAGGAATTTGGGGAAATATAAAAAGGGGTTAGTAGGATCTGGGAAAACCCCAAAAGGAGTTTGACTTATTTAGTGGAGAGGAGAAGGGGAAAGCAGAAGGGAAGTTGGGAGGTAATAGGAATTGGGGAAAGGCAGAAGGAAAGCAGGAGGGTGGTAGGGACTGGGGAAAAGCGCCCGAAGGTATGTGTCTTATCTATTTGAGAGGTCCTGCAATCACAGGCGAGACCTTCTGGTTGCAGGACAGGTGGTCATTGTTCTGCACTGTCCCCGCTTCCAGGCTGCCGCTGAGGTTTGATAGCTGTTGGCTTTGAGCTTCATCCCCTTGGTAGTTGCGTGTGGGACTTCTGTGATGTGGACAATGGTCACGATCTGCTGTGTTTTTGCTGCCTTGCAGGGGAACTCTAACAGGTCCTGCCACGTTGGCTGCTTGCGGGCCTTTTTTTCCTTGTACTACATCAAATTCCAGAGTCTCTTCATCTCTTTCACTGGTGGTGTACTTTCTGGAGTTATTCTTGTTTATAGCAGTCTGATAGACAAACACATCTTCCTTGGCATCATTCCGGTTGATGAAACCATATCAGTTCTTCAATGCTGAACCATTTTACAGTTCCCAAAGCTTTCATGGCAATGACTTTCTTATCTCTGCCAGCAGATCTGTGTTGGTGGCTGTGCTGTTGTTGCCTGCGTTACTGCTGGCTGGGGCTCTGCTGCTGCTGGATGTGCTGGTGGCTGGGCCGCCGCTGGCCACAGTGCTGCTGGCGCTGGCGGGGTTGTCGCGGTGCGGCTGCAGCAGCATGCTGGTGCTGGCAGCATGGCTGGTGCACAGGCGATGTGGCACACTGGTGCTGGCGGCACGCCTGGCAGGGAACAAGGTGGAGCATGGCCTATGCTGCTGTGCACCATGCAGTGCTGCTGAGGCCAGGTCCGCTGTTTCGGAGCCAGTGGGGGCCCCCCAGGGCGGCCCCAACCCAGGAGGCGGCCTTGGAGGCCATGAAGGCAGTGATGGCTCCAGCTCAGTGATGGCTCCAGCTCAGTTGGCAGCAGCTGCAGGAGGGCTGCCAAGCCTTGCCATCCGTCAAGCCGCTTGCCATGGCAGCTGTTTGGCGGGGCAGCAGCCGGGTCACTGCTCCAGTGGTGTGGAACCAGCTGTTGGTCAGCGCAGCCGGCGGCAGCACCAGCCACCCACGCCTCCTCTCGCGGTTTCATGGCAACCAACCCCCTGTCCCAAAATTCAGAACTAACACTGAATAGTTTCTGTGTGCTCAGGAGACAAACTGTACAACCTGTTGACCGTAAGACATGCAAACTTTCAGATGTGTCCTGAGCAAGCAGATATTGAGCACTGAAAAGGGAGACCACAAAATAGACGACGCTAATGCAATTTGAATGTCACCAAGGAAGTATTCCCTGTCCAGTCTTATAGATAGGGTACTCATTAGGGAATGTAGAAAAGAAAGAACCTAAGAGAATCTGAAGGAACCCTACAACTCTTTCCCAGATCTACTGTAGTAGTGGAGAGCTGTAGTGCAGAGCTGGAATGACTGTGATGATCTGCCTGGCTTTTCTTCTGGATTCTGGCATCTCTCACACAGAAAGGGGAAGTCACACAATCCAGGAAATACATGCAGTTGTGATTAAAGTGTTTTGGTTTTCAAACCCTTCACACTATTTTGCCTTAAAGAACAGATGAAGGGGTTTAAAGCAATTGATGAAATTATTCTCACATTGGTCTAAAGCATCCATGACACTTCACAATGACACTCATGTTCTACACACTGTAGAATTCAATTCTTTTCTTCATGCAATGTGGAAGCTCTCCTGTTCTTTAGAACCACAGGTCAAGATTTAACAAAACCAAAAACCTATGACTCAGCTACAATTTTAGCATCCAAAAACTAATTTCAGAGTTTGAAGTATAGGTTTTGTTCTAATGTGAATCTTTTAATCAGTGTAATTTCCTCTCATGAATAAAACAACATTTGTAGCATTACATGTTGGCAGCTTTGTCCTCTGCTTCTAATAAAGAATAAACCATTTCCTTCTGTGGCAGGACATCCCCCCTCTCTCATGGCTAGGGCATTTGGAAGAGATAATTTCAGATTAATGGCCCAGCGAGAAGCAAGACAGCCCAGCAAGGAGCCAAAAAGCCCTGCAGGAGGTCAGAGAGACCAGCAGGAGGTCACATCCAGGCTCCTGAGAATCTGGGACGAAGGCCCAGAACACATCTTGGTATAACACATGTGGAAAGAGATAAAGGAAAATAAACATAAGTGACCAAGAGACATAGATTTTCTGTCTATAAAAGCCCACACAAGTTATCACAGAACAGAAGTCTTTTACATCCTCCTTGAGGATGTGTAAGGAGATTTCTCCTTGGAGTTGGATGCAACTTCAAGTTAATTCCCTGGAGATTGAGAGAGAGGATTTCGATGTCTACCCCCTTCAGGAACTGGTGGTAAGAAACATTGGATCCTAAGTTATACTATTTCTTACCTATGTGTAATTTTATGGTACCTTTAACTCCACATGTATAATACTAGTATTCCCTTTTTGTCTTATCCCTGTGTAGTAATAGTCTGTTTAAGTCTTATGTCTGTTAGTTCTGTGTCTACTAATAAATAATCCATTTTTATCATAGACTGAGTCAGCCGTTATTAAAGAACTTGCAAATCAGAGTGAGTTTTGGGGTGCTGAACACCTCAATACAGCCACTGCCTTCTGCCAGAGGCCTGGGCAATAGGCAAGGGTTGATTTAAACCTACATCATCCATTCATAACACCTGCCCTAAACAAACTTACTGGACAAGATGTCAGAGTATTTAATAAAAGTGAACAATATTACTCCTAACATCAAATATACCCCACTAGCTTTCCTTAGTCATGCCAAGGATCATCAGTATTAGTGAATGACTGTTTCACTGGAGAACAGAATGACCTGCATATCATATAATTATTTTCTTGTATCTGCAACTGGCTTAAGTATTGGGAGTGTAAACATTGTCATTTAAACCATGACAGATAAAGCATGCCGTAAGACTTTTGCTATTTTAATAATAACCAACAATTTTATTTCAGATTGATTAATTTTAAAACAAAATTCAAAACACCTTTTCACACATTAAAGTCTCCTGGTTTTAGCATGAAATAACAAGTGCAGCAGAAATATGTAAAGGGAATATTTAAAGAAAGGTCAAAAAAACCATCCTGGAATCTTCTTATCCAGGTAAAGTGCTCATATTTGTACAGGAATTGTGCCACTGCAACTGTCATTGTGGAAAAGAATCACTTGCTTAAGATGCAACTACTCCAATTAAAATAGCAACCTTTTGACTTAACCATGGCTGAGATCAAGTCTTTGGTGATCAGTCCCGATATTTAGCAACCTCACATTTATGTAGAAAATGTACTAGCTCAAATATACAGCTTTTACATTTTTCTAATAGTACTTTGTTGCCAAGATTCTAGTCAAGAAGAATGGTCTTTGATTAATAGCGATGGTTTATGTTAATTATCCATCATTTATTCATAAACCTGCAGATGTTAGTTTTCTAGAAGTAATTTTATCCCTCCTGAAAAGCCGTAAAACTTCTACATATATTACATGACTATTACAAGGTCACATTCTTACCAATGCTTTGTTTAAAAGTCATAGTTTCCTTAGTAGCTGCTGTCAGATGTAGCTTTTTTGCTATTTCTCTGTCACTAGTATTCTAATTTCACTCTGTGATGATGTGAGACCTAGTGTATCCCTTAGTTGACTATTTCCATTTGCTGGATCTTAAATGGCACCATGTGATATGAAAAATTGCCAACACATTTTTTGTTTGCATGCAAATACATTTAAGAATACATTAATGAGTCACATGCAGTTTATGTGCATGCATTCATATATTCATATATGCACATGGAAGTTGTAGCCATGCATTTGAATCCAAAGCATTCAGTGTACATATTAGCATTTTTTCTCTCCTTTCAAGAAAACATTGTCATGTGCTGAAATTTTCCCTCATTTTAAATTGTCAGTATTATGAAGACTGGAATAGTGAGAGAAATTCTTTAAAAAAAGAGATTTCTTGTTCAGAAATATTCTAAGAAATACATTCTTCAACTGTTATAGCAACGTATTTTAGAACTTGTGTTCCTATATAAAAATTTGTAAAACTCATAAAACATAGGTTAAAATTTTTAACTTCAACAGTTATAACAATTTTGAAAAGAAATATTTTCAATGTTATTATTTTTATTTATAAATTACACCTTTTTTAATTAAGAAGAATCTTAAACTAGTATCCTGCCTCAATGAGCATTTAATTATACCATAAATGTAGAAAAGCCTCAACAGAAGGAATGAAAGAACTGCTTCCTTTCACCTTGGAGTTGAGTCCTATTTATAAGCAAGACCTGAATTTGTATCTTATATGGAAGATCCCAGATAGAGACTAAGCTGTAAGCAGTTAAGAAAAACAGTAATGCAAAAAGAACTTGCTAATTTTGACACCACTAGGTAAAACATAGTAGGAATGAAATAGAGTCTGCCATTTAGCAATGCAAAGGTCTATAAAATTAATCAAATAGGTAATTGCATAATTCATATCAGTATAATCAGTATTGGGTAGTTTGAATGCTTAAAAGTGAAATGATTTTTCAAGCAGTCTTCTTGACACAAACAGAGCAGTGAGTATAATTCTAAGTGAATTCTCAAAACTTTTTAGTTTAGGGAAAGAAACTACTTTTAACTAAAAGTAAACCTACTTTTTATTGGTTTGTTATGGCTAAGAGATATCACTCTGTTCTCTGGTGAAATACTTTCTTGTTAAAGCTGTATGAGTATTTTCCTCAAAAAAATAAAACAAAAAATTTTTTCTCATTTAGTTGCTTTAGTGAATTTTGTCCTATCTGGTATTCAAAAGAAAAATATCTCTGTATACTCTGTTTTCTAACAAAGACTACCAAATCAATTGATTCATTTCTCTTTTTCACTGTTTTGCCTAGTTTGTTTGCCTATTCTATTGAAAAGAAATTGATCTGAAGACTGAATGTTTCCATGTAGTCATCCTGTCCTTACAAGATGACTTGTATCCCTACAGGACTGTACAGGTCTTTTTCAACTAAATTTAGACTTCTATAATATACATCCCTATATTCAGGCTAGGTCCCATAGGCTTCTGTTGTCCTAACCGAAAAGAAATTGGCTCTTTTAAAATAAAATCCACCTCATATCAAAAGTAGGCCAGATATATTGCTCCTTAGAAGTACCCATTTCCCTTCATTAATTATAAAGGAAGCCTTGGTGATTAACTCCGATGAAGACATTCAGGCTATACATATCTGATGGCTGGTTCAGTTACCTTAACACAGATGTCTGGCAACATTTAAGATGACCTAGGTTATCCAAGGGCACATGCACAAGACTGAAAATTATAGCACAAATCTCACGAGAGAAGACAGCCCTTTTAAAGGAGGAGCTGGAAGCTCAGCAGGGTTCATTAAGAAACCTCACATGAGCTGCTTAGGAGAACTCACTGAGTCATACTGGTGTTTCCAGTTCCACATCAGTGCCCTGCAATTTGGTACCTATTGTATATTGTGAGTAACTTGCAATAAAACTAATTTTCTTAATTATACTTTATCAACTCTACTGTTTTCCAATATTCACAAACTATGCAAATGAAAACAGAAGTTAAAAACTCTGACTACTTATATTCAAACACCTAATTTCACATGCTGACAATCTGAAAGTAAATCTAAACCCTGAAGTGTGATAAAATTAATCTCACTTCCAAGTGTGTTGGTTTCAAATATCATAGAATTATAGAACATTTTTCTTTGGATAGAACCCTCTAGATTATCTAGTTTCAACCTCTCTGCCATGGGCAGAGACAACTTCCACTAGACCAGGCTGCTCAAAGCCCCATCCAGCCTGGCCTTGAATACTTCCAGGGATAGAGGATCCACAACTTTTCTGGGCAACCTGTTCCAGGGCCTCACCACCCTCTTAATAAAGAATTTATTTCTGCTAATATCTGATCTAAACCTTCTCTCTTTCAGTTTAAGGCCATTCCTCCTTGTCCTATCACAAGACCCTCTCCAGTTTTCTCTGAGTATATCAAGCCTATTTAAATCCATATGCATTTCAAAATTGGATGAATAAACATTTTCCAAAATATCTCCAGAAAATTTCAGCAAGTTTTAAGTAGGTAGGTCATTATTCACACATTTACATGCTGGAATAATAGACACTTTTGAATTAGACTAGATTCTAATTCTGATTTAGTGTCTTTTTAAGAAAGGTAGTGAACATATGGCCCAGTTGAGACATAAACTCTGGATATCACCTTTATTAACCAGTGACACCCAGGTAATTAAGAAAGAGCAAATTCAGGTGATGAGAAGAAAGTAGGTGACTTGAATAAGCACTGGAAACTATATCAAGTATTATTTAATTAGCTAGGTAAACATACTTAACTAATCAGGCTTTCTTGTGCAGTTTAAATCTCCTTCCTACAACCTTCTGCCTTCTCTGCAATCCTTGTTCCAGTTCTTTCTTTCTTCCTTCCTTTCCTTACTGTTTCTCTTTATTTAACTCCTATTTTCTCTTCCCTTACCTTGCTGCTGGGAGCTCTCATATAGCTCTACCTTTCAATTTTCTCCTTGTTTATTTTCGCACTAAATATTCATTTGAGTTTTATTCTCAAATATTCTAATTTTCTTTTTATTCTAACTTCACAATAAGGGCTTTCATTGCTCTTTCTCCTTTGCTCTTGCAACTCTGACAAATCTACTTCACTATTTCTATCCAATGATTTTTCCTTTCATTCCTGAAATCTTTCTGAGTTTCATTCATTCTTTACTTTCACTTAATTTTAATAGTATGAATTTAATAATCTGATTTTTAAAATCTGATTTTTAACTATCTGATTTTAACAGATTATACTGTTTCATATTTGTGTTTGATGCAAAACCTCAGAAAGACAAAGTTCTTGTGAATCTATATACACACTATAGCTTTATTATAAAAACACGGTTTCTTTGTTACTGTTTTTGTCAAATTCTCTCTCCCTATTGGTAAATGATAGCACAGCTATGTATACCTGTCTGGGGCTTCTTTTTAAAGATAAGAATAAAAAATTATTAGTTTTTCAGTTGTCCTGATCTGGAAACTCATAGTTTCCTTATTTGCCTTTAATAAAGAATTATTTATTGGTTTTTTCCTTTATGCTACACACACATATACATTTGAGTGAAATAATATATCCATTTAGCTGAAGCCATCTGTCACAACGAGGCCAAAAATCTAGAACTAATGTAGTTGCATGTTCTTTAAATATGAGCAATACCTTCCCTGATGACAATACCATTCTTTAAATAAAACAATAGTCTCAGAAGAATATTAAATACTGAGGAAATGTTATGATACAAAATAAATTTACTTTAGCAGATAAGGATGCAAGGAAAATAACAGAAAAAAAGCTTCTTAAGTTACAATGAAATTCATAGACTTAAATGAATAGCTAGAACTGTGCTATCACTTGTGGGCCAAATGGTGTTCTGAACTATTCTAACATGGACTTGAGTTAATCCCAAAGGAACTCAAGAGAGTTTAAATTAAAAAATTTAACAAAAAAAAAAATAAAACCATCATAATTCCTTGGATTATTAATGCATTAATTTTTTATCATCATATGTTGCAATAAGTTCCTCCCCAAATTTCTCACTCATAACTTTATGGTTTTTATTTTTCTGAAATACTAAGAAAGACTGGATTCCCTGTCCTCACTGAAATTTGAGGACTCTCAGGAGTTCAGATGTTGTCTCCTCTGCAGACATTATGTTCTGTTTCATCTTCCCCCCAAAAAACCCAAGTACAACTTACATATGTATAGAACTGCAACTTATTAATTTTTTAAAAAATGTCTTAAAAATAGCCAAACTCTTCTGTTTCTCATTAAAAACTAATCCTAGTGCAGTTGTTCTTTGTTCTTACCTTTTTCAGCCAATGTGGTCTTACTGAAAGCATATGGCTGGGAAATATTAATTATTGAAAATTTCATAGAAAATACATTTTCTACCAAGAGTAAAGATAAACTGGGGAAACAGACCCATTATCCAGTCCCAAACAACAGACCAGTTGTCCTGAGGGTGCCTTAAGTCTTAGGAAAATTTTTCACAGTATTTCCTAGGAATAATTTCCCACTTTTAGTGGTATCTCAAGGACTTCTCTTAGTAGAAATGATATCTGCAAATAGAATGGTCTCAGCTAAATTTGTCTACAGTACCTGTGTCTAAATCTAAGCTAATCACTCTTATATTCCTTTAAAATTAAAAGACACAAATAAATACATTTTAGAGTGATGAATATTAAGATCACCCCCATAGGAGGAAGTAAATTCTGCTCTAAAGCTAGGCATATTCAGTTAGCAAGATGAATCTCATGTAAAAATATTTGATGAATATGTCTATGCTTTTTTTTTTTGTTTGTTTGTTTCTAGATTTTAGCATCTGTGTTTCTGTTATCTGAAAGTCTAGTAAATAATATTCATTGGCTTTTCTTTGGATCCATTTAGCAACTATGTTTTGAAGGTAAAGGAGTCAAAATTATTGATTTGAATTCTGAGTAATATTTATACAAAAACTAATAACCCTTTAGACAAATTTCTAAATATAACCAAGGCTCTAGCACTGAACTCAGAGATGCAGCAGTATTAGTATAGAAATTCCAGTGTAAATCTTATTTTTCCTATATATTAAAAAATGTTGCACAAATGCTTGCTTGGCATAATGTCAGATATCAGACTATTTTAGTTACTTTATGTCTGATTAAGACAAAAAGATTAAAAACATTAAGATAAGATTAAGACAGAAAGTTTAAAAAAACAAACAAAACTGTGAGTTTTTAATAGCAAACCTGTTTATTTAAAAATAAACTTTCCCACAAACAAGCCCACTGACTAATGAAATTTGTAGAGAATATACCTACTACAAGTCTTATACATAAATATGTATCTTAGAACCTCTTTTTTGCATTCTTTGTTGTATCAAATAAAAAGTCACTTTTACTTTTAATTTTTATTCTTTTGAAAATTTCTGCAGTACAGATAGCTCATTTTTTAAATCTTTGCAATTTAAGTTTCTTAGTAATTAACTTTTGAGAGGTCTAGAGTGATCCCAAATATGAACAGCATTAAAAAAAAATGTATTCCCACTTACAATTTTTGTGTTTTAGCCCAACCACCATTGTCCTTTACGCACTTGAGTTAGATGGAAAATTGATTGTTTCTATAGCTACTATGATTTCTGAGCGATACTCTGTAAGAGATACTGTGTTCTTATTTTATACCAAAGTGATTGTTTTAATGAAAGTATAGTCATGTAGGACAGTGTATCAGCATGAAAAGCATTACAATGCATTACACAGAATCAGTTTTATAAACCAGAAAACAAACAAACCCAAAGCCAAAGAGCAACAAACCAATAAACCAACCAACCAATAAACTTAACACACCTCTATTTAATTTTGTAATAAAATGAACATCAAGGAGATTAATATATGAAACCAATTGGCAAAATAGTCCAGTTCATTGAAAAGAATTACTAATTACAGTGTGTGAGTAGTGAAAGGGAATTTTTACTGTCTGCATACAAGTTGTTCAGATATTCATTCACTTATTTGAAGAATTTCTAACAATAATAGAAAACAGGCTTGTTTACCTCTGAAAAAAATAATTCAAAATGGCTAATAAGAATAAATTTTGATACTTGAACTTTTTTATGATGCAAATTATTTGCATTTTACCAGTAAAAATTGAAATATGCACTCCATCTCTCGGTCTATTTATCTATCTATCTACATATGCATACATTTATGTGAACTCCAGAAAATTCCAGGGAGTGGGTATTAAAATATTTTGCTTGTTAGTAAATGACAATCTTACTCAAGTTTCTATAAATAAAAAATATTTTTGAAAGTATATGTCTCCCATATAAACTCTAATATGACATTTACAGGGAAGGAAGCCTTTTCAATTTTAAAAACACTCCTGTACTGGTGTAGTTTTAGTTAATATGTCCAGTCATTTCTTTTTAGCCTCAAGCAGAGTTTTCATAGCTCTGCAGTAGACTTAATATAAAGAACCACCGATTCTGACTTTAACCTTGGGATACAACCACAATATAAATATTAAGAATAGTAGCAGACATGAAGGAGAACAGGAAAAAAAAAATCCAAGGCTTCCTACTTCCTTCAAATATCCGGAGGTTATGTACTTCAAAATTCACAGTGCACAAGAGAGTAGAAAATCTGATGTGGAGATATTCCTCTGTGAAGAAGGGGGATGAAGTGGATTTGTGTTGCTTGCAAAAGAAGAAATGTTGCTTTCTCCTTTGCAGGCTTGCAGAGAACAGGAGAATTTGGAAATATGCAGCTGCTACTACAGGTAATTCTTGGATTATTCCTTTCTGCATGTGAGAAGTGCAGTAAAAGCACTTTGCGTCCGAAGTCTGACATTTACTAATGTAACTCAGTATTCGGACAACAAATCTCTACATCACTGTGGTTGATCATAAAATCATAACTTATCCTCATACAGAAAACATAGCACCATTCTCATATATTATTTTTTCTCTCCTTTTTCTCTTTCAGAATATTTTTGATATGTAACCAAAAAGCATTGAGAGACCGAAAAGTTTTGCCTGTTGTTTTCACATTTCCCAGACTTTTATTTTCACTATACTTTTCTGCAAAAGTCCAATGATAGAAAATGAAAACCTCTGCAGTTACACCACATGGTAAGTAAAGCAATACATGGGATGAGTCCTAGGCATTTTTAGGTAGTCATGCTTTCACTTCTTCATGTAAAAGAAAAAACATTAGTAATCCATATCTGACATTTTGTTATTGTGATATTTCACTTCACTAATCAGGCTTCACTAACAATGTAACCAAAAAGACAAATCTTTCATTGTGTGCCATTAAAGAAATAAACACTGGCTACTCCCCACAACAAAGAAAAATCTGTAATACTCACACAGATGTTTTTTTCTATTTGGTTGTTCAATAAAATGATTAGTGTAAGTTTTGAAGTTTAAGTTTATTGAAAAAAAAATGCTAGTACTTCAAATGCTTGGATTTCTGATAAAACCTAAAAAATATTGACTGTGAGTGACCTGATTTTTTTGAGATAAGAGGTCATTACTGATTACTTCCTGTACACCTGAATAATGACATTTTGTATGCAAATGTGCATATGAATTAAATGACAATAATTACAATAATGTTACTCTAATTCTGAGAGAGGAAGAGGGAGAGAGATATAGCTTATTGACCTATTTCATTGTGATAATGTGCTAACTGTTCGTTAAAATAAATATGTGATGAATAATTTCTATTAGTGTGTTTGCCTTGAATTATTTTAGCAGGTAGTCCTTGTGTTTTGGAGTGACTGAAGTATACAAGACAGAATGAAGTATAAAAGACAGACTTAAAAATGTCTCGAGAATATGTCTGCTACACTGACAGTTTATAAATGTAAAGGACTTTCAGACCCAGTAAATCCACTGCATGATTACTGTCCATAATAATCAATACAAAATGTTACTATTTTTATCTAGTGAAAATATTTCTTCTCTTGAATCACCCAGAGGTTTTACCTCTTGTTGCTCCTGATGTCTCTGAAGACATACATGGGAAAAGCTCAGCAGATTAAGGAAAGCAACAGTGGTGCCACTTTCCTATGTATCTCCTTCCCCAGTTTTCATTTTGCTTCCTGACATTTACTCTTGACTGTGAGGTAGGGCTGATATGGTTTTCTTTGATTTAAATTTTATGAGTAAACCAGTTTTTCTTTGTACATATTTCTTATTTGATATCACTGGTGATCAAAAGCAGATAAACAACATTCAGGGCATCAAAGATATTTGTACAGTTTTCCAAAATGCTATGGTACTTGATTGATAAGAAATATTTTTTAGTGGGTGTCTTGCTATTGACATCTATTAGGTATAGTTTTATAATACCATTTTTAAAGTTGTGCTGAGATTTAGAGTTTTCTTTTGTGGTTATTTTTCAGACAAGAGTAACTATTTCTTGATGTTACTGTTAGAATATCATCTTCATTAACATAAAGGAATTCCATACCTTCACAATTTTATTTATTTTATGTTTAGCCTCAACGTATGGTTGAATAACTGATTTCATAAATGCTTTGCAGATATGAATTTTGCTAACCAGATGCATCATACCCATGTGGTAGGGGATGGTATTCTCCATATCAAAGTCTGTACTACTTTTAAGGATAATCCTAGAATCAACTCAATTTTTGCCATCATGAAGAGTTTGTAAAGGCTGCTGGTCTGAGGGGAAAGTTTTTTTCTTTTTTGATAGGATGGGCTATTAATCAACAGAATGCATTAATTCAGTCTGCACCTCTTGTCTTCTACTTAGCATCCAAAAACACTGATACATGCAAATGAATTCTGGAAGCATGACTTTTTTTCTTTATTATCTTTCTTAGGAAATAGCTGAGCTTCTTTTTGTGTCTTCTGCCTATTGACAAGGTTTCTTTAACAAAAAGGAAAGATGGAAAAGGTCGAATGAATTTAAGATGCTTCCATTAATACTTTTTTTCTTTATTTTAGAATATGTAACGAAGAACTTTAACAATGACTTCAAACGCTTTCTTGTCTGTAATTTGGACTGGTGCTGTTCATGCACTTAGATACACAGCAGCTTTCCCTTTTCTGATGCAGAAAGGAGTTGTCATTATCCTGTCTAACTGCCAAAAAAAAGATTTTTCAGAAAACTGCTTCAAAAGTACATGAATTTTTAGGACAAATAATGCTGTCTTATAATGAGCTGCTGTTACCATCGCAACCTGGTACTAACTGCGGGCACACACAAACACACACACATTGTATCTTCCTCTCAATGCATATTTAATTACACATAAAATCAAGAATGTTGACCCCTGCTTCCATATGGAAATTTGTCCTCTTGACACAAGAAAACTACTTCTGGAATATTTTATCATATGTATAGTCTAACAAGAGTCCATTCTCCACTACAGGAAAGCCTATGCACCTTGTCCTGTCAAGTAAAAAACTTTCTGTTTGACTGGATTTAAGGACAGTAAAGGAAATTTAGATGTCAGAGAAGTAAAAATACAAAAACTTTACTCAATTTAGTTTTTATTGCAATTTCAAAACAGCAAAGAAACATGTTATTACAACAGGGAATCAAGCATAAAAAATCCATTAAGCAATATATGGCAAATATATTCATTATTTATTAATAGTGTTAGACTTACTTTGTAAGGGGCTAGCATTAAAATGATCATTCTTCTGTCGTTGGAAGACAAACAGATGGAATTAAGGACACACACAACTTAAAGAAAACCAACCAAACACACACAAGCAACACAAATTTTAAACTAATTAGAGATCATCCCAAGAAAAGATTTCACAACCCATCTTACAGGTAAGAATCTTATGCAAAGAAGTATGATGAAGAGACAAATGAATGCCAATATCTACAGCTTCACCTAGTGAAGTACTAGCAGAGGTGTATGTACTCCCTGCATTTGTTCTGTCAACTAGCCAAGGGAATTCTGAAATGCATCCTTCAGTCTGACTGCATTGCACCTCCCTTTCCTGCAGTTACACCAATCCTTCGAGAAGACAGTGCACCTGCTGCAAGGTCAACCTGGTACGTGATATTTTTTCAATTAAAGTCAGTTAAGAAAGATCTCATGCCACTGTTGTTGAAATAATACATACAATGTGCTTCATAAGAGTAAAGAGAAACTGTTCTCTTTTTTTGACAAATGGTGAAAATAATATAAATTTGATAAGGGAGACTAATCCCTGCCAAAGACATGTCACTGTATATGTATACATGTACACATGTATGTATATATATTGCTGTGAGAAAAGAAGAAAACAAGTTGTACTTTTAATGTATCTGAAAATCAAACAAATTTGACAAACAACTTACTTAATCTTTGCAGTGGTTTTTAAATGCAGAAATTTAGTACACGAGCTGAATTGCTTTGCTCAGTTCAGAATCCAGTTCAGAAACCTGTGAACTGTGATTGTGTAAATTGAGGAAGGAACTTGAAAAGATCAGAATAATATTAAGTTCATGAAAAATATATAAACTTGATATATTTTTCAATTGTTGCTTTTATATTTTTCATTTGGGAAGGTCAATGATTACTTTTACTTTATTTTAATTGTTTCCGCAATATCACTTTTCATTGAAGAGGAACATTTTTAAAGTTTGTTTTTCAATTGAAAAGTACTGAAAGGTTAAAAACTAGCTATCAAGTGACAAAACTTAGAATTCAGAAAGAAAATATGTCACACTATATATTTATATATCTCAACCCAATATAATGATATATCTTCTATTATCTTTTTTCTTATAATGACATGTCTGAACAGATGGAACAGTTAAATTTCCAAATGGAAAACACTTCTAAGTTTAGAAGCAATAAAAAGCATTATTTTTTTGCAAGGATATTGTTTTTTACATAGACTCTAATGAACTGAACTGTTAATGCATTCTGGACTTGGTTGGCTGACAAGGTCAAAGCATGAGTATCATCAAGATGGTTTAGCTCAGCAGCCGTAGAATGTATTAGGGAGGCTGTGTCAGCCTGGTATTAAAAAAGAAATACCTCAACTGCTAAAATATTCTCAAAGTAGCACTTACTTAAATAGTACCTTTTAAAGACAAAAATAAGTAAAAAATAATAGGTCTGAGAACCATTCCTTCAAGTCTATTTCCAAAAATCTAGGAAAATGAAAGTGCAGTCAACATTAATGGCAGGACTGACCAACCTTTCAAGAAAAGATGACCTCCATGTAAAATCCTACATATAGGGGCCACTACACATGGATCAAGCAAAAATTCTTAGAAAAACTAAAGTTGTGCCAAAAAATTGACAATTAAAAAAAATTATAGGAAATTTCCCTGTTGGTTATATTCTTCACACTTAAAATAGAGTTGTATAATCCACTACCTGCTGTCCCTCCACTCCTGTTGCGAAGAAACAGCAACCACCTCTCTGTTCTGCTGGAATTCCATAAGTGTATTTTCCTGCAGATGCCCAAGAAAGCATAGAGAAG
This sequence comes from Vireo altiloquus, assembly GCA_013396875.1. Classification (NCBI taxonomy): domain Eukaryota; kingdom Metazoa; phylum Chordata; class Aves; order Passeriformes; family Vireonidae; genus Vireo; species Vireo altiloquus. The sequence goes on from VZRF01007612.1 coordinate 156,653, forward strand.
ACTCTGGATGTGCATCCAATTAGATAATGCTGGCTTGTAAAAGAAATGTAACTGCATATTTGTTCTCCTGTATTCTATAATAATTTTGTTAGTGTTTTTAGTTACTGATGATATATTAGATATTATATCGTGCATGGAAACATACAGTATGGATTTTATAATGTGTGGTCTGACTTTTTAGTGGATCTTAGAAAAATCACAGCAACAAGCTTGAAAAAGCAGTTTCTTCTTAAAGTGTATTGAGCTGTAACACTTCTACATTTCTGAAGGGAACAATTGCAGATTCCCAGGAGAAACATTTGACAAAGAATGTAAATATGATAAAGTTTTGATAATGTATTTTCCTTGGCCAATGAAAAAACTTTATCTTTGTTTTCATAATTGTGGAACAATGTGCTGTTCAGAGGACAGACACAGAGGGACAATCTCTCAGAGCTGCTGCTTGCAAGAGAGAGAAAAGCTTCTTGCTTTTTGCTTTGCATTTTCTGCATCTTTATTTAGATGCATGAAATGAAAGGAAATAATAAAACAGCCTTCTGAATTTTCAAATCTGTGATTGGAGTCTTTGTGGAGAAGGCCCTGGCATTAGAGCTTCATGATCCCCACAATGATCATGTTTTGGTTTCTTCTCTACTTTTATGAGCAGTAGACATGAATCAATCCATCCTTGAGTATTTCTGTCTCTGACTGAGGAGTGTTATTTAAAGTCCAAGTTAAATGTTTGTTAACTGCTTGAATACTCACAGACCTTCAGATATCACGGTGATGAAGACAACATAAAATATGAATTTTTACAATGCATATACATCGAATTATGGCAGTAATTGGTAGTGGAAGTCAGCACATCACTGCATATTGCCTTTTATTGAACTTTTAATTTCATGCTTACATATGCATATGCACCTATATAAATGTAATATATTATTTAGCCTTTCCTAAAGGCCTGCATTCGGCCTTATGCAATTTAATGAAGAACAGATTTCTATTACTTTTCAGATGTTATTAGACAACAGGTTTTCTTTGACTGGTAGCTTAGTCATATAACTCAGGTATGCATCCTGACTTTAGGGTTAAGTACATTCCCATCTGCAGACACCAATTCAGTTCTAAATGTTAATACTTACAGTCCATACCTACAGTGACTCTAAATTATAGACATTTTTAGAATAGCCTAATAGCTAGAGATCATCTAAGAAGTTTATCTATGCTGAAACCATGTAAAGGCAAGCTGATAGCTGTCACTCTTGCTCACCAGAGGAATGGCACTGTATTTAAAGAAAGCACATGGTCCTGTGGTTATAGATCATTCTTTTATGCCCACATAATTTATTCGTCTTCACCTTCCACCCTACTAGAGGTAAAGTGGTAAATTCAGCTCCCTGAAAGTGTACTTGTTCAGCTTCTTCCCTGTTCCTTCTCTGAAGGCTAACCATAACAGAATCAAATCTGAATAAGCACAGCAGAGAAATTAAAATGCACTGAGCATTTTCTTTTAAAATACAACATTTAGAGTTCACTGATTCCTTCCATGGCATATAGATTTGAAAATTTATACTTTTCTAAAATTTATCAAGTGCAATTTAAAAAAAACATCCACCAAACCTCTTGGAATTAAACAGTTTAATTGATTTACTGGTCACATAGTTAGCTTCTCAAGAACAACCCATTCCCCTTGTTCCTTCAGCAGAATACAAGATTATATACTTGCAGATATATCTGAAAAGCCATATTAGTTCGAAACATTTTGTAGTATATCTCAAACTAGAAGCATTTTTTTTAAAAAAAACAGAGTCCAAAATGCATAGCTACAAAGTATCTCTCTGCAGTTACACATTTTCTAAGAAAAACTAATGGGCTTTGTTTGATTTTTGTATGTGTGTGAATGTTTGTGTGAAAATTGCACATTTTCCTGATCAGAGGAATAATTTACTTTTCTTATATTCACAGTGAATAGAGTGACATTTTTGTTCAGTCCCACAGAACAAAACGTTTATATGAGATCTTAGTCCTGTTTAGTGTTAATAAGACCTTGACCTTTATAAGAAGTGAACACTTCCTATATATGCAACAATAGTTTTGGGGAAAAAAAAGCTACCTACAAAAGAACAAAATAAAATGCCATAGTTATGCCATTTTCCTTTTGTTTTCTCTTAATTATTGTGCAAAATATCTGCTTTATCACAATGCCAAGAAGTATGTATTATTTTATGTGATTCACTATTTTTCTTATTTTTGTTAAAAGATACATGTTACATGTTGATATTATTGAAGCAGGTATCTTCAGCATTGATATTTCTAATGCTTAAATATTCAAATTGCAGCATGGTAAGAAAAAATTAAGAACCTTTAAAAAGAAGAGTAGCCAAAGTTCATATTTCAGTTGATTTTTTGTAGTTTTTGTTATTTTAAGGGAGAAAATGCAGCATTCAGTTGGTTGAAAATTAAAATTATTAGCTACTTCTTTGAATCTTATTTTGTAAAATCTAAGAGAGTCAAAAGCAAGTATAAAGATGCTGAAATTATTTCTCCTTTTTTGTCATTGTCTCTTTACTGTTTAAGGTAAGCTTTTTTGCATTTCTGTGGATTGAAAACAAAGGATTTGTGTGAAAAGATATCTACTGTAAACACATATCTCATTGAAAGACTATTTTATATTTCAGAGTTAATGATAGTACACAAAACACTGTGCATGAAAGACGATTTTAGAAATAGATATATACACTCGTGCTTTGAAAAAGTTCTCCATTTTGATTCTGAAAGAATTTCAAGTGAATTAACTACATATAGAAGCATACAGCAAGCTAAAGAGACTAATGTAATCTGAAAAGGGTTACTAGATATGTCTTTCATTGCAGCATATTCCCTCATATTCTGTTGCAGAAAGTCATTTACAATATTTTCCTCTGTCTCAGAGATATTGTTTTCTAGTTTGATTCAGCTTCATTATTTCTCTGAAATATTTCACTGCAGTTACCAAAATGCAAGGCTTTCTGAATTGTGCTCTCCAGAAGGAAAGCTGAAATGTGTAAATATCCTGATTAAGTTTAATTGTTTACAGAGCTGAAGTAATAGTTGCTATATATAATTTACCTTATATCATTTCCACTCCTAAATAGGTAGTAATATTTAACTTGCAAACATGACACACAAACCCTCCTTAATATATAAATTATACCTGGAATGAAAGCAGAACATATTGTGAAGAACATATTGCAGTCTAAAGGCTCCAAATATTAGTATTCATTGAACAGATATACACAAAGTCCTTTACAGTGAAATATTTAGAAAGCTTTATTAACACCCACAATTGAATACAGTAACTACCATCATGTCAACACTGTGAATCGATATGTTAAGAGTTCTTTTGTTTACCCTCCAACCATCTGGATTATTTAGCAGATTCAGGTGCTCAAAACAATGAAGCAGCCTGCTCAGTTGCTACTGTCCCTTTCAGCTGGACATCTTTTTTAACACAGCTATTAGCCTGAAAGTTCTCCATATGGAGTGGCATGGTCCACCTAGAACACATAAATTATTTAGAAAATTCATCCTTTTAATTAGTTCTACATTAAAAAGTAGTTCATTTAGAAAATTAAATTGCACATAACATTAACGTTGTTAAGTGTGTTGGAGATGATTGCATTGAATTAATCAGTCTATTTTACCCGGCACACAGAAAAATAACACTATTAGCACATGCCATTCTGTAGATATCGGAGCAAATTTTAAGTTGGAAATGAGGCAGTAAAAGCAAACATTCAGGAAGATTTAAAAAAAAAAAAAAAAAGAGAACCATATTTAAGAATATCTTGTAGGTAATTTGCTAATTGTATTTGGTTTGATTAGTGGAAACATATATTACCTTCCTTGGACCAGCCACAAATTTTAAAGGAGTTGCATTTTTAATCTTAGATCACAATAAGAATGGAAATATAACTCGCATTCAACAACTAAAACAAATTTATAAGAAATTTGTTGTGAAGAAGCCTAAAAATGCAGACCGTATACGATCAGTGGTGACTTATGACAAGTATTTTTTAAATTTCCTTGGTATAATCTGGTTGAGAGAAAATTTGGAAAGCACATCTATTGATTAACTAACAGTATAGGGAAAACATTTGTATTGAACTTCTAACTATATTTGTGTACCTAACATCCCCTTGTTCAGTGTCAATGTCAAGGTCAATGAAAATGATCATATTATGGCACAAATGGAATTAATTAACTGATTCTATCACTTGGACATTGTATTGTTAATAAAACAGAAGGGCAAATAGCAAACTTTAATTAAATTGATTTACATGAACATTATTCCTCTTCACCTTGACCAAAACAAGACAAAAATTGCGAGTAGATTCCATATGCATATATGGATAATTAGAGGACATCATTATACTCTCTAATTCCTTTCCACTTTATATATTCTAAAAATTTATATATTCTAAAATCACTAAAATGTGATTTTTTCTAAATCACATTACTCTGATTAAGTCTAAAATTGTTCTTAAACTTTTCAGGAAGGTGCATAGGACATTACAATGTGTTAAAAAAATGAACAAAAGACTTGTCTCAAATAATTGATACTACTTCAGGTAAACTAAAGAAAAATCAAGAGTTGAATGAATTTCAAAAAATTTCTGATGCTTTGGTAATAGAACCATGCCATGGACAAAATAACCTGAGGTCTTGCTTCAAACAGAAGGTTGGGACAGAAAGTCCCCCAAGGTCCTTTCAAAACTAAAGTTTTCTATAATTTTCTGAAAGCAGCTTGTTTTAAAATTATCTGTATGTTTCCAAGTATATTTATGCATCGGAACAAAACCTCTACCAGTTCTTCATGTATTATTTTCCTCCTTGATATCTTGGTTAATAATACTACTTTCTATTTTATTTCTAGCAACTAAGAGTAGTTCCCACTTCCACTTTTAATTCATAGACGAATGGTGTGTGACTCTCCAAAATATTTTACGAGGAAGACACCCCTTCCATCTAGTTCAAAAGCACAAAAAGGTCAGAATTTTGTTGTAATCCATTCTATCATTTCCTTCTGCAGGTAACCTATAATCACTTAAACATCCTTGTAATATTATATTTTCTATTTTTTAATTATATTTTGTGGGTTTCTTTCTGGTTTTGAAAGTACACACTAAACTTAAAATACTATTTTAACTACAGAGCAAACTAATTTCATATAGAAGATATAAAACAACAATCATATTTTGTTTACATGTATAGCTATTTATTCAGTTGTCATGTATTTTATCAGTTTCAGAATTAATTAAAGGCCTTTCAAGACTTCAAAACTTTGCATAAATGTAATCAACAGAACAATGAAGACAGCAATAGGTAATTTGACATAAATATATATAGCATAATTTATAAAATGTAACCAACTCACTCTGGAGTAAATCTGCAATTATTTTTCTACTATAACATTGCACAGATTCTTATTTATTCCTATAGTGTAAAGACTTTCAAAAAGGAAATTAAAATCTTCGTTAGTTTTAGTCAATCTTTCTCAAATAAAATGAGTCAACTGAATTTTTGCCCCAAAAGTCATCTCTTAATGAATAGCATTTTCTGATTTTTCATACATGCCTCTGGATATTTCATTCTAGAAGTTCTATTGCTCTACATTAAGCTCCAAGACAACCCATATTCATCAGAACTAGTACATAAAAAATTATTATAGATGTGGCAATTATCACTGATGACAGAACACTTTCTTGCATCTAAGAATGAGACATATACAGGAAGAAGGAAGTTTAGGGAGAGATGGATTTGATATATTTATAATTTTTAAGCGGTACAGAAGTCACAGGTTGCTTCTTTTTGCATTTTCTGATTCATGAAAGACAAGTTCCTTACATTTGCATTGACATTTGAAAACCTTCATATATGAAGGTAGCTTTTTTTTTTCAATTCTACTTTTTCCCTTCTACTTTTATTAATGAAGGGGATGAATCTGATTTTTTAGCAAAGGATGTATACCTCGCAGGAATACATAATATGTAATAGAGATTTGCAGATATTCTCTTTGGGTTTTTGTCATCTTTAAATGAATGATTTAGGGGGGTTTTTTAAATATCATTTTTTTAGATCTTTCAGCAGTTGTATCTGAAGTAAACAATTGGTATCTGACATATAATTATGTATTATGCCAAATAAAACCAGAACAAATATTCTGTCAGATTGACTCCTAGAGGACTGTGGAAAATTTTAATACTACAATTCCCTCTATACACATCAAAGTAGCCTATGTTTTGTTTTCAACAGCTGGAAATATAGTTGAGAATATTTTTATTCAAATAATTATCTGTCACAATGTTCTGTTCAAAATCTACTATCTCGATGAGTAAGATAAAACATAGAGTCGATGTCCAGATCATGATGATGCACTAAAATTACATATTAGCATTCTCCTTCCGCTGCCAAATCAACATGAAAACTCATTGGTTTTGCTGTGTGGCTTGTATTTTGTCAAGAGACTGTTTAATAAACATAGTCTCAACACTCATAAATATTTCTGATTTCCAGACTTAGAGAGGGATTCATCTGATGCTGTAGATATTTACATATGGGAAAATTCCCAGGATCTATAGTTCCTGAGCAGGTGGAAAAAGTAATCTTCACTTGATAAAAAGTACATGTATACTGTGCCAGGGAGTCCACCCTAAAAACAACGATATTTCACCACTGACAAGAAAGGTTAGATGAAAGAGGTAGTAGTTCATACACATAATGGAAATCTTGAGTTAAATGGGATTAAAATATCAGGTTTTTTCCTAAACTACAGAAACCATCTTTTTTTAACCTTTTAAATCTTTTCATAGTTTGTGTATTCTTATGCAAACATGAGACTGATTAGAGTAGAGAAGTCTTAACAACCAAGAACTATAGGGAGCTGGATCCTTTGAATATGTTATTGGGATACTGATGTGTGCCTTTGGGAAGATAAAACATTATTCTCAGCATAATGTAGGGTTTGACAAACTACTTTAGTCTTGAATCAGTATTGCTAATAGGAAGAGACAGCTGAACATATGAGATACTTTACTAAGAAACTCTGAAACTTATCGAGTTTGAAACTAGTCAAGACCCAAAAGAAGAGAAGTTGTCACAGGGAAGGGACAGTGTGAGAGATGTGTGTGTGAATTCTGTGTATATCCATGTATTGAGCACATTATGTAAACAAATCAGACTGTATTTATTTATTTCTTACATATTTTGTCTCATTTTATGTTTTATTTTCCTGTATGATTATGCAATTTTTTATTTATTCACACTAGTTTATCTCCCTTTTCCTTTCTTAAAATTCTCCATCCTCTATTTTGACAAGTTGGTAATTTATTGTACTTGTATACTTTTGATGCATTTGTATGATGTGGTCTTATGCTTTTTCTTCAAATATTGTTTATGAAAGACAGAGCTCTCTAAACAATTTTTTCTCTTGGATTTAATTTCCTTGTGATTTCTGTTGCTATTTCTTGAGTTAGTTATGACTGTGTCTTTAAGATCAATGCTTTATGTTTACATATATTCCTTCTCCTCATTTTAAAGTTCATAAATTCCACAGTTGCTGTTACTGAAGTTGCCTTCTCTCTTCAAATTTTCCACTAACTTATTTTTGCTAGCAATAAAAATTTAAAAAAAAAAAAAAGGAGAGAGAGAGGGTAGTTTATTTCTGTTGTTTTTCTTATCCAACAAATGTCTTTCTAATTTTTGTAACTCATAAGAGGTGCTTCTTGCTAAATCCTTTATACATCTTTGAAATATCTAGGTCAAATTACTAATATTTTCCTACTGTTCAAAGTGAGAGAATATGATTGTTCCTAGACTTCACCGTTTTAGTCATCTTGTACATAAACCATTGTGACAACTAAATTGTTATTACCACAAGTACCATCCAACACCCACAGCTGTATTAAACTTTCTGTAAATATGTCCTTCCTTCTATGACTAGGAAAAGCCTTAAATTTCTCACGGTTTTCTTCCATTTGACACATGTATGTAATTTCAGTGAACTTAATGAGAAACCTGAAAGGGAAAAACTATTGGGATTACTATCTGGAATTAAATGAATCTTCTCCATAAGAGGTGTAAAATCTCTGTGAAACCTACACATTTTGGACAAGTGTCTTGGTTTGTCCAAACTCCAAGAAGTTTGTAGACTTTTTAGGGTTGGGACTGTGAAACTCAAGGGTTTATAGAAATGAAGCTTCTACACAGAGTTACATAAATTACATGAATTACAGCCCCATGTAACAATTACACATTCACTATATTTTTTCAATATGCATCTACACATGAATCTTTTATGAAGTATAAAAAACAGTTTTGTAGTGAAACAAGAGTGAGTTTTTAAAATTTGTTCCATTTGTTCCATAGTCAAGAAAGTACTAAATGTTCAAGTTGTCTATACAGACCGAAAGTTCCTTGAAGTTGACACTTTTAAAGTTGCATACATTATAAACAAAAACCAGGGATAGTGCTTCTATCTCACGTAATGCAAATAAAAACTGTGCTACTTGCAGTCAGTTCCTTGTTGTTCAGTCTTGTGTTATAACCCAAAAAAGAAAGAAAATTCTTGAAAATTGTAAATGGAGGTATTGGGTGGAATTATTTCTTATGTCTCACAGTTAACACTATTCTTGCTGAGATATTATTGATACTACTTTTACTGAAGAAGCATGTTAAGAGAATATTATTAAAACTGGGTAACAATTTGAGTTAGATTAAAAAACATTTCTGCTGAAGAATTTACTTTTGAGGACCTTTGAGTTTGAAAGAAGGAATCTTTCTGCCAAGAACCTCTTCATAATGAATTGGGAAGGTACTGAAGAAAGGGCTGAAGGGTAATAAGGAGGGAATAGGGACAAACTGGAGATTTTGACTGTTGATCGGAAGTATTGTTGTAGGTTTTTTTAAATGAGTACAGAAGATTGTGAAGAATTTGCAAAAGTGGACTTTGTGAATGTTTCATACAGATTTTAGTCTGAAAGTCATATTGAGTTCTGCAGGGAAAATGGATCTGAAGTAAGATACATAAAATTCAAGTGTCCTTTGTTCTTGTATACTAGATCACTGCTGAAAGTACAGTAAAGGTATGAAACACCTAATCCTAAAGTAGGAGTATGAAATAGTTCAAATTAATTGTACTCTAAGAATTCCTCTCTGCTAAATATGAAAGGATCATAGAACATCCAGCTCACATGTTGTAATTATATATGATTTGAGTTGTGTAGATATCTCACATTGTCATTGACCACTGCTCAGCAGTTACATTCTGGTAATCCCTTGAAAAGTAATTAGATATTTACTTTTCCTTCTACTAAATTGAAACTGGTTTAGATTTGGCTTCTTTGCTAATAATTGGCATGTACTTGCCCTTTGTTTCACTCAGAATTAACTTTTCCATATTGAAACCTACAGTTTAATCTATTTTTTTAAAGATCTAGACCAATTTAATCTTGTAAAACCTACTAAGTATAACTACTTGTTCATAAAGGAATCTAACATTCATGTTCCTGACACCTGGTACTTATGCACTATCTTTTAAACTCTTTGGAACTTAAATAGGGCAAACATGGAAGTAGGATGAACAATCTGCATAAAGTCCTCCTCCTTAAA
>VZRF01007612.1:166579-190961 GCA_013396875.1 Vireo altiloquus
GGAGAGGAGAGGAGAGGGAAATGGGAAATGAGAAAAAAGAAGACAAAATAAGGAAGAAGGAAAGGGAAAATGGTGTGTGTAAACAGATTTATCTGTATGTGTATGAGAAAATGGACATGTACTTAAGCTTTCTATTAAAGTGTCTTTCAAACTATTGATAGAAGTAGAATATTGTGACTAAATAATAATAGACTAATTCTTCTATGTTTGACAGAAATATTCACTGAGAACTTCAAATTGATGAAATTATCTAGGTAGTCTACAAGAAGGCTGTTCCTACAGAGACATCTACAGAATTTATTACTTGTATTTCACTGTGAAAGAAAAGAAAAATACAGCATTTAGAAGATCAACAGAGAATCACTGCAATAAGTATCTGGTTCTACTGGACATTTGTAATGCCCAATGGTTGCTGTCCCTTACTTGTAAAATTATGACCTATTTTTTCAAAAAAAATACCTTTCCATACATTTTAACTTCCACCTTACTTAAAAACCCAATATTCAATTGACAGATGATTATTTCCATTTTGTGATGTTTGATATAAAAAAAAGGAAAAAGAACAGGAAGGCTTTTCGTCCTTGATGAAGAACCCATCCAGAACTGGGCTCATCTAATCAATCTGATTGCCATTCTTATAAGGTTTTGTACTGACTGTCTAACACAGAAATACAACATATCTTGGTAGCTGTGAAAACCTACAGAATATCTTGATTTCTCAAAACAGTAAAAAACCTCTGAGTGAAAAATCCTTTTCAAAGGAATTTAGACTTGAAAAATCTTATTTTACATTCTGGATCTTGTATTGTTCTGAATTGCATGTTTGTCATTTTATTATTCATGTGGATATTTCATTGAGCAAGAAGATGAAACACTAGATTAACACAGTGAGAGGCATCATACACCCTGAGGGAATTACTATATTACTGTCATCAGGAAAAGGTGACCAAACTCCTTCAGATGTATTAGTATAAGATGCTGGCTTATTTAGAATATTACTATTAGCAACAAGTAAATGTTATGTCAATTAAGTTTAGAACCCTGTGGCAATATGTGGATTTTTTTAAAAAATAAAAGAAAGGAAAAGAAAATATATTTAAAAACTCTGAATAAACATATATAATATTGCATTTTAATGAACGCGAGTGTTTTAGTTAGTGAATGAGAGACATTCTAGATCGGCCTAAGAGAAACTGTGAATCATATAATTAAAGTTAAATAACTTATATCGCCATTATAGTATGATGGATAAAGAGATACTCTTGCAATTTTTAAAACAATACTTGTTCATTAGACCTAGAAAATACTTTTCATTTAAATTATTTATATATGAACCAAAATGCTTTGAGACTATCCAAACAAAACAGCTTATTACATTGATTTCTAAGTGGCTCTTATTCCTTTTAAAATAGCATGAAATCTATACAAAGGAAGAAGGAGATGCCTGCATTCATTTTTGAGAGAGAAAAGTCAACACTACAAAGGACCTGCAGGTTGTGATTCAGCCTTTGTTTCTACTTTTTTTTTCCCCACGACTGCAAAAAAAGCAGGACCTGGTTGCTGTGTTGAGCTCTAGCATTCTTTCTGGCACAGTTTGGCACTGGCCAAAGGATTCTTGACAGAGATTTCCCTTTGAGAACTGAGTTTCAGAAACATAAACATATGTCAGAACTTCAAAATCAACAAATATAACCATATCCATAAGCTTCACTTGTTAATGGATTTTTTTTCAGTTAATGCCTACTTATTTTAAATTTTACATAATATTACTGTTTCTATTTTGCTTATAGTGTTTCTCCCTAGAAATAAAATATTTATAACATGGCACAAAAAATTATAATCCTTTTTCTAGGCCTTTTTTTTCCTGCAGAAAATGGTTTCTGTGTACTTTTTAACACAGGATTAAACTACTAACATTTTATATGTAATAAAAGTTACTCTTTAAGTGTATGTGACATACAGACCCTCCTTTCATTAATGGTAGAACAGGTTTTTGTCACTCAATGGGAAAAATAAAAAAGAAGAGCCAACCAATACAGCTGTAATAAACACTGGTATCATATTTCGTATATCAGTTTCAGTCTACCTGGAAGATGGGGTTCATATTCTTTGAGAAATAAAGATGTTAAAATATTCTGTCCTGCAAGTAAGACAGAAAATGTCAAGCATCCTGAAACACTAATGGAATATGTCTGCAGATAGTAGGGTCATACATTTTAACTTTCATATTGCAGCATTAGTGAATTGTGATACACAGAACTTTTTTGGTAAATTTTATGCCTAGCTAATTTAGTCAGGTTGAAGTTTTTACTTTAGCCATAGTTTACCTTATAGTTTTCTAAAAAATGTATATATGGATCAAACGGCACGTGATGAAGAAATACGTTTTCAGTAAGTGCACAGAGCAAAAATCTGAACAAATGTTATTATTAATGAATGAAAATTATCCAGAAAACGTCTGACTGTCTTAAATTAGAAGGGATTACATTAATAGGGTGCAACAGATTAGGCAAAAAATATCCTGGAGGCCTGCCATTGTACTGAAAACATTTTTTTAATTAGTATAGTTCAAGACTAGTATTCTGTTCAGCATTTAAGAAGAACGAAGGCGATTTCCAAAATGTAGGAAGCTAGTTTGGCAAAATTCTAGAATCACTTTGATACCAACTCTTCGTGCTTTTATTTTGAAAATGTACATGGTGTCACTTCAAAAGAAAAAAGAAAAGAAACAAAATGTAGACAGGTGAAATGCTTTCAAAGAATCCTGGAAAAAATCCTCACTTGAATTTGCAGTCTAAGGTTTTTTTTGTTTATTCCATTTACGTTTCTTTCTTTGTATAAATGAAAAGGCTTGTCAGCACTGCAGTTCACTGTTCTGAGGTAATAAACTGCAATATTCCTCCATGCATAGTAACATAGTGACTTCTGCAAAGCCCAGCTGCAAAACATCTGGACACACAAATTCGAATTAATACTAAGATTTGAAAATTTCATACTTTAGCTTATGGCAATTTTAATAAAAAATAAATAAAGAATTTTCTTTGTATACATATCCACCTGGAGCTAATTATGCTAATTGCTATCAGTTGTCTGACAAACTTACAAACTTTACAATTTTTCTTCCAGTCAGAGAGGTAGCATACAAGTGAGACATGTTCTTTTGGTATAGAGTCATTATTCTCTAGAGCAGTTACTAAGATGTTTCATTTTAAAATAGATGATGTAATTCTATCAAGCAAATTCCTAAATGAAAATAAATACTGCAATGCCAGGTAGACATTATTCATGTATTCAGGCACCTTCTTAATGCACTATGCTAAATGAAGTTGCCTGTTTAAACCAAAGAGTGTTTTTCAAGGCTTGCAAATTTACCACTGTACTTAACATAATTATTCACATAGAACCTTCATTGAATTAATATAAAATATTAAAAGATATGAGATCTGGTCCTTAGTTTAATTGCACGTACTGTTTTCCAATAGATATCAGCTGCTATGATGTATTTACAATATTTTTTCTATGAATAATATTCTTTATTTGATAGTTCTATTTCTTCTATTTCATAGTCAACATTTTACCTATAACAGGAAAGGACAATTGTTCTGTGATATAAACCAGCAGGCTATAACTAATGACAAATATGTTGCTCCGGAAGGAAATCACTGACTACAGTAGTTCCTATTATTTTAAGTGTCACTTTTATGGCATATTCAGAGAATTAGGAAACTGCAATTTTGCAGCTTTGAAACTTTTTTGACTCCATTTTTATTCCATTTATTAAATATTTTTGTGTACTATTGATGCCCTAGGATTTTAGCTTTTATATTTTTCCTGTATTTATAACTCTTCAATGCTTTAGTGTGTAACTCTACAACTCCATCTAGCCTGTTAGTTACTGTTCCCCCATTCTGGTCAGGCAAAGCAATTCCTCCCTAGGCCTGAACTTCAAGGACACCTCACTGTCTCAGGCCTCGAAATATGTAAACAAAGTGGATTAAGGGTGAGCAAACTGGGGGTAAATTACTTCATTACCTGAACCTGTATTTGGACAATTAACCCCCAATGTGTAAACGGATCAAACTTAAAAATGTATGGAAAAGATGTGACTGGTCATCCCTTTTGAGTGTAGCCCTAGGGCTCTGCATGCTCAAGGTATACCTCGAAAGCCTTTCAATAAATATACTTGCTTTTATTCTCAGAATTTTGTCTAGCCTCTGTTTTCAGGTAGCCCCTAAGTCATCACTACGGTTTTCCCTTGAAGCACACAATACATTAAGAAGCTCGGAAGATGCTGTATATTTACCCTCTGTGTTTCAGCTGCTGTTTTCAGGATGAGTCTGGTAAGCCACAGCATTCTGAGAACATTCTTGTCTTCCAGGGGAGCAGCCATCTACAGGAATTATGACTCTCAGACACTACATGACTATATTACTGTGACTGTTGCTTTATTTTTCTAAGCTTCTCCTCCTGGAAATATCTGAGGGTCGCTGATCTCCACTGCTTGCTTGTTTCTTTAACTTTTCTTTTCTGAAAAGTCCAGCATGAGCGTGACTTTTTCAGAGGAGCAGTAGCTGAGAATCTTGAGAAAATTATAATTAGATCTAGTTTAGAATGAAGCACATAATTAACTTCACTATGTGTACTCCAAAATATTTTCTTATGCCTTTAGTTATTGCTGAGATTACTGCATTCTAGGAAGGTAACACTAGGACAACACATTCTGGTAGCAGAACTACAAAGACTTTTTCATGGCCCATGAGACTCCCTCAAAAATAAGTGGAAAAGGTACTTTGGCTGTAAAACAATCCTGAACCCTGAATAATTTTTACTGCATTGCTGTCAGTATCTATCCTAAATTTACATTTTCATTAGTTGCAATTATTACAGTGATTTCATAGTCTTAAATCAGTGTTTAACTCTTCTTGAGCTGCCGAAATTTTCACACATAACTTCATCACTGTATTCCAAAATTAGGTATATTCCTACCATAAGACTTATATTTTAGTTCATGGTGTTTGGTTTTGGCTTGGTCAAGCATACCTTTTTTGGTGTCCTAAGAGTTGCACTCCTCACTTTCAAATACATTCCTCTGAGTATTTAGCTGTGTCCATGTTCTCCATGAGAATCTGATGTGCGATGAACTCAGAGATGAGAGTTCCACGAGCAGTGGAATCTACTAGATAGTAAGATTCACATCGAGCTGGGCAGGAGTATTGATCTGCTGGAGGGCAGGAAGGCTCTGCAGAGGGATCTGGACAGGTTGAATAGATGGGACAAGGGCAACGGTATGAGGTTCAACAACACCAAGGGCTGAGTCCTACTCTTCCTCAGGACAGCCCCAAGCAGAACTATAGACAGAGTGGCAGAGTGACTGAAAAGTCACCCAGAGGAAAAGGACTGGAGGGTGCTGGTCAACAGCCCCTGAAGATGAGCTGACTGTGCCTATGGGATGTGGCACTTAGTGCTATGGTTAGTTGGCATGGAGGTGTGTGTTACGGTTAGTTAGCATGCCAAATCTTTAACTCACTCTCAGGATGTTTATTCAGAGTTACAAAGACAGACAATTATTATCCCAGCATTTATATTAAATAACTGTAGGTGCCAAAGACTGTAAGAGACCCTAAATGAGAATTTAACCGTGCTGAGCTGATTCCTATGCAGTCAACTGTGCTATTGGCTTTTGATATTGCACAAACATGGTGAGACGTTACTACTCTTATTGTTCCAATAACTCTCTGAACAAATATCAAACAGATATAGTGTCAAAAGTATGAATTGTGAATTATGAATGCACTTTTACAACTTCTATCTGTGCAAACATGAAACAAAACTACTTGTCTTTCTTCTTAATGTAAATCAAGGCAATTATATTTGAACCGATAAGGAGTTGGTGAGGTCTTTAATTTTAAAAGGTGCTAAATTCACCTGCCTTCTAGTATGCATGACTACCTAATTAATCTCTTGAAGAACATTTATGCTATTATCTGACAATTAGCCATAATACTGCCAGATTTTATTGGTAAGGATAGAACTCCACAGCCTTGCTCTGTTTCTCATATCCTGGAAGTTCAGACAGGCTATTAAATGATTCACAGATTCTATGTTCGAATTTCCTTATTCACCAATTTGTGTAACTGCTGGAAAATATATCCAAAATATTTATTTTGTATTTGATATAAAGTTATAAACAGCAATACAATATGTACTTATGTTACCCTACAATATGTTTCAATATAAGCAAGGAATTTGTTTTTTGATTGTTGGGTGGAATATTGAAAATATTGACAGAGGAATGAAATGAAGAAACAAAATGTAAAAGAGGATGACAGTTTTAATTTTCTATGCATTTGGCATCCTTTCTTTCAGAACTATTTATTTAAGTCACACGGTAAATGACTACACTTTCCGTAGTCTGGGTTGACATAATGAGTAACACTTAAATGTAGGTAATAAATACAGACATCTATATGTGATATATACATGTGAACTTAAGCCAAAACTCACTTGTTTAAAAAATTCTTCTACTGTCTCCATTTAAGAAACATTAAGATCCCTCACCTCCACTCTACTTGTCAGGTCTCTTATCTGCCAGCTTTGTGCAGCTGTCTCTGATACTCCAACTTCCTAGAAAAGAAGCAGTAAAAAGCAGAAAATAAACCCGGCTCCTATTTAGAGGAACTTAGCGTTATTCCACTGATCAGATGTATTTTCTGCTTAAGCTGAATATTCAGCTTCCGACACTTTCATTAACTCTAGGAACAGTACCTTCACTGATTGTTGTGTGAGCTTAGTAATTTAGACATATGCATGGTAAGCACTGAAAAGCAGGTGCCTTAATAGTGATCTGAACCTAGCCCTTATTTTACTCAGGGTTCTCCACATTTTCCCTTTCTTTCTTATCTTTCAAATGTCTTACTTCTCCTGTCGTGGCTATTACTTCCGTTCTGTAATTTAGGACTTTGGTTCAACTGCTCTTTAGGCCTTCAGTATCATCTAAGATATCCTGGAATATCCATGAAATTTCTGTGGGACTGGTGGACTTACAGTTGACCAAAGTCCTGGTCTGAGAGCTGGGTGCCAGGACAAGAACTGCTGGACTTCTATCCTAGGATTAGGCTTTTATGTTGTACAGCTGCATCGAACTCTGCTGCCGACTTAGGGCTGCTTTTATGCAGATGTCATCAGCTTTGAATATGCATCAAGAATAAATCTTATTCCCCAGAACTGGCCCAATAAGCAAAAGTTAATACCTGTTTACAATATTGAACTTATCCAATCAATATCCATTGGTGCTATCTATTACATACTTGGCTTATGTTACAAACTTCCCTGAAAATTATTTTATTGTGCTTAGCTAAGTGGTTTTGCAAGACCTATCAGAGGTTTCAGAGGACTACAATGTCTAATTATATCATAGGGTTAGCCAAGGGGTTACCAGTAGGCTCTTTGATTATAAATGATTATACATGCTCAAGAATATCCTATATGAAACTTGCTCTCTCCTGACCATTTGCTATCTCCTGAGCCATTAATCCATGGCTGCATAAAGTAGGAATCATGCATAATTGTGCTTTTAGCAGTTTTCAAATCACCTTGTAAAACCTAACAAAGGCAAAACAAAATGGAAGAGAGGAAGACACTTTTTCATTATGGGGTGAAATAAACGCATATTATACAGGATTTTAAAGTAGTATCAGGGTGTTTATTTCTAAAATATGGCATGCAGACACAAAATATCCACATGAAAGTGTACTTAAAATAATAAATTAATATGATCTGTTGCATTAAGATCTTCATTTCAGTCATGGGTTTACAAATTTTATCACACAGATTAGCAAAAATAGTGTGCTAATTACAAAGAGAGCAAATACTTCATCATCTATAACAATTAATTATATGTGACCATAACATTATTCCCCCCATTAAGTTTCAAAAAAAAACCAAAACATAATCTCCTCCAGAATACTTCATAAAGTATAGTTGAATTAGATTAGGATCAAGCTTCATTTTGAATTCTTATGAAATCACATCAAAGTGAAATTTAAAAACACAAGTTTAGATCAATTGATCTAAATCTATTGATTGTAAGATCAATAGAACTTAATTTTATAAACTTGAATAATTTTTTTTTCTGATATTTGAAAGAAAAAGTTAAATTGGTATCAGGTTTCTTCTTTTTATTGCTGAAAACAAAATTATGTTTTTCTAGAAGATTTAAAAAAAAAACTAAACCAAAAAAATACCTAGTTTTTCCAACTCTATATTTTTTCTCATGCAAATGCTAAATTAGAATTATCCCTGTGAATAACTGTAACATTATAAACATTATACATAATACTATACAATATTATTATGCTTTTAGAGGTGAAATATAAATGAATAAAATAAAGAATGATTAACAAGAAGGACAGACAGAGAACAAAATTTTTCTGGTATTGTATAAAGATAGCTAATTTTTTAGCCTTTGTTTTATTTTTGGCAAATAACTATCACTTGAAATCCGACATGTAAATTCAAGGAATTAACAGATTATTTTAAAGAGTTCTCAAGACGTTGCATATCGACCCTGACTATGTTGTTTCTTCTATCGGGAGATAAATCCTGTTTGGTGTCCTGCTGGAAAGTATTTCTCATCAGTACTACAGTCTAGCTGTAATAATGCAATTAGGTACATGAATATGGTTTAGTTATCTTTATATCTTTTCACAATGAGTATTCTCTTCAGTTTCCTTGTCTGCGTTCTAGCACTGTATTTTGTAATGTCATTAAAGAATGAATTTGATAGCATATATGCTCTAACTGTAGGGTATAAATAATTTGAAAGCACAGGATGTAAATAATTTGAAAGCACAGGAAAGAAAGAAATCTGTTCTTTCTTTTTCTCTTGAAAGACGTCTTTGGAAAAATTAAACACTATAAAGAACTGATTTGGAGAAGACATCTTACTGTTATGTGAGCTTTATAACCATGTGGTTACAATCAACATTTTGCTTTCCATATTTTGGGTCAAAACCACTTCAAATATCATTTTGGTATGAAACATAACTTATGCAGAAGGAAATTGATCTCCATATTGGTTCCGTAGCTCAAATGTTCTTTGATTAGGGAGGCTTTTTAGGTGTGTATTCTCTCATCATGAAAACATCACAATATCTTATCAGAAATTCCCTCAGATCCCTAAACCCTGACCAAGTCTTCAACAGAGTGGGGCTGACATATCTGAGATTCTTCTGACTCCGTTTAGAAGACAGTTACTGTCAGCTCATATTTGTGAGGTCTAGTAGATAAGGTGTGCTCTAAAATACCCACTGAAGCAAGCTTCTGATGATTAATGTGTGGAGGAACAACGTATCTGTAGATCAGATTTGAGGGCAAGCCATTCACTTGAGAGTTGGACTTGGAGATCCTCATGAGTCCCTTCCAAATCAGAATATTCTGTAAGTCATTAATCTGGTCTCTGAAGATAAACATCTGGAACTATGAAATTACGTAGCAAATTCTAAGAAACGTTAAATATCACAGAAGCTGAACAATTTCCTTTGATCATTATTTTGAATTGATTAGTTAGACTTCTCTGAGATCCATAGATAGACTTTCCATTGTAAGAAAACAGAAATAAACAGACATTTGAAAAAACAGTTTTCTACTTCTACCGCATGCATAGCAAATAGATAAGATATACTCTGCTCTATAAATGCCCTCTTAAAAAAGAAATAAAAAAGTCAAATTGGACTGATTTTCTCTGAGTTGCACTTTAGAAATATAGGGAGACCTCTTAAAAAAAATAAAAAAGTCTAATTGGACTGATTTCCTCTGAGATGCACTTTAGAAATATAGGGAGAAATATGGTTGACCATGGACTGGCATCCATCCACTTTGATGCACCCTAGTGTTTTCCACAATATGGAGATGACAAATGTGGCCTAGGGACTATCATTCTGGAAACTTGGAAGTAAAGAGCTGTGGGATACCTTAGGTCATCTCAAATAGTACAAAAACCTATAGTGAATTATCTGAATATTACCTTTGTTATCTTGAAATCTGCTACATCCCTGTCCAAAAATCTTAATCTCTTGGGTTTTTTTTCAAAAGGAAATGGAAAATCAGCAGCTTGATTTGATCCTACTATTTGTCAGAGGCGATTAAGTCACATGTAGACTCTAAACATCATTAAAGTCAAGATGAGATAAAACATATAATCTCTGTGTTATGTTGTATTGAAATTGTTGTGTTATTGGAATTTTTTTACTGTGTCTTTTGCCACCCAGTCTGTATCTGGGTGAGTGATCTACTATAACATGCCAGAGTGTGTAAACATTTATACTAGTCTGAAAGTTATGTATATTCTCAACACCTGTGAGACACCAGAGTGTTCTTGAAGTAGCAGGTTGAAACCAGCTGGGTTTTTATTATCATCAGTATAATGACAGAACCTTAAGACATGGCAAAAGTTTAAGAAAAAAAGTCTACCTTTAAAATTATATATTTAAATTTTATTGGTTTTGTATATTATACTAATAATGGAAATGTAGATAATTGTTTTCAAAATGGTAAGAGGTTTCCTTTCCTATGGTGCACAGTCAGCACAGCAGGTTTTGTTATCTCCTTTGATGTACTCTAGTATCCTTTATAACAAATTAACTGTGCTGATACAATTGCTTTTTTTTTTTCTTTTAATAACCACTCCTGTTAAGGTTAAGACAGTTTGATCCTAAGAATTTTGATAGGTTAATTCTAAGGTCATTTTGACTTTAATGATGTTCAGACTCTACATGTGATTTAATCTCATCTGAGAAGTAGTAGGATCAAACTAAGTTGCTGATTTTCTGTTTACTTTTGAAAGAAAACCCAATAGGTTAAGATTTTTGGATGGGGAGATAGGAGATTTCAACATATCAAAAGACTGGTTTAAGTTCTTGGGTGTACTTTAAATTGAGATAGGTGCAAAATTATAAATGTAAAAACTCACCCCTACTCCTTCCTAAAAAAAAATAAAAGTAGCAGATATGCAATAATTATATTACGGTTTCAAGATCAGAAATAAAAGGAATTATCTCATTGACATTTCCACATGTAATCTTCAATGTATGTCAAAGATGTGTTATATTTGTCTCATCTAACTTCAGGAACAACCCAGGTGAGGCTCCTGATTAAATATTTCTGTTATAACTCCTGTTAGAGCCACTTTTCGCTTCTTTGCATAGTAATTACAATACATATAATCTGAAAGGAATTCAAAGAAGAGACAGTGGTTTAACATTGTATGGCTTCATGAAATTAACTATATGCTTCTCCATTGTTTGCAGGTAAATTGGTTAACAGTTAATGATGTCCATTATATTTAATTTATAAAAACATCGTTTCTCTGAATTTCCTCACCTTTCAGAATCTGACTTCCACAGATAGGTCACGTAGTCCTACTGAGTCAATGGAAACCATGCAAGAGGTATTTACATCTCCGCTAAGAGTTTTCACAATATTTAGATATTTAATTCTACATGTTTGTGATGTTTCCCTGCAGAGCATGTTAACTTTGACCTAACACCTCACTACTGTGGCTTTCTCTCTGCTGTGCTATTGCTGGCAGCAGTAATCAGCTTGAACCACAAATATCTCTGTGCTGCTCTCCCCACAAAATCTTTGGTATTTTTAATGATTTTTTTTCTCCCCCTTTGTTTTGAAAAAGGAGCCAGGTAATAGGGAAAGAAAAAGCCATTTTTGCCAAATAATGTATTTTCTTTTTACATTATTCTTTAATTACATTATTTTTGCCAAATAATGTATTTTCTTTTCAAAAGCTGGTAAGAACAAAGGATATTTGGTTCCCAGTTTACAATTGTTTTATGCTAAATAAAATGTTCTCAACAGATGTGAATTAATAAATATTTATTATGATGTGCAAAATCTCTTTTGATAAAGAGTTCCTTCTCTGGGGCACCTAGCTTTGTCAATTTTTAGCACGTTTATATTGGCTAAACACAAAAATACAAGGCACTATTCACTGGATAAACCTTTATAATAGAAAACTAGGACTAATAACTTGTAAAGCTGAGCTTTAATATTGTCATCACCTCTAAAAAGAGACCTTGGGAATTGACCAGACTCTTGCTGGTAAGTTGGTTGCACTCTGTTGCTATTTGAAATGGCCTGATGGTGAATGTTTCCAAGCTGCAGACTCTGTCTTATTCTTTTATAGGTTTAGGTAGTTTCATACCTTTTCATGTCAACGTTTTGCTCTTGAATCCTTTACTTACTAGATTTGCAAAGCTCAACATCCTTACATCTGCCATAAATTTCGTGTTTTCACTTCTCTCTTGCACATGACTATTTGATATACTTTTTCATGAAATTTTGACCTAAAGATTCCCATCAAAGGTGCTCAATAGTTCTTAAAGTAAGCATATTTGCAGTACTTCCTGTCATGACACTGTCATTACATTTCTTCTTTTCTTGACTTCAATACTTTTGCAGTTAATTCAAAATATTTCTGACATCTTAGTCTTTGGGACTTCTGTCTTTGCACGAGAATATTGCAAATTGTGTTCTAAGGCCTAATTCATATGATGGATTGAAAGCAATATTTGTGAGGTTTAAAAAACAATAAGAAAAGATCTCCTTGCAGGGAGAGCATGTTCAGAAAGGCTTTGATTTTCCTTAAGAATCTGAGTTCATGGTAAAGAGGAAAGTAAATACTGTCTGGCTTCACTTGTCTTGTGTGGTTTTATTCAGACAGACAAGTTCTTTGAGCATACTGTGAAGTAAATGCATGTTCATATTTCATGCTAAGGAAATTGATTAATATATTAATCATAAGTGAAATATTTTTAAATAATAATGAAAATTTTTAAGAAGTGTAGCAGACTGTTTATTTGCTATGATTTTATTTGCTTTTCCTAACTTACTGTTTAAGTACATCGTAGCAAATATGTCAAAGTGCTCTCAGTGCTACAGCACCCATAACTATATCTTCTGTCCAAGAAGAAAGAAGCTCAGATAATATTATGTCAGTAGAATTTAATAATGGAAATTTCTTTCTGTAATATAAATGACACAAAGTGATAAAATTGAGATAAAAATTAAAATTTAGCCTTATTGTTTAAATAGGAATCTATGTTTTGTTTAGATGCAAGTTACAATAACTTAAGTATTTGCATAAATACAGTTGGTTTTGTTTTTATGGATACTTGTAAGGTTTTGTAATAAATTCAATCCAAAAAGATTGATGGGCTGCTTCTATTTTTAACTTACCACTATCCCTTTATTAAACACTTTTCTACTGTATTCATTTAAAAGGAAAGAATGAAATTGCATCCAGCCCTGAGGTCCCCAGTACAACATATGGACCTGTGGGAGAGAGTTCAGGAGACAGCCATGGTCAGAAAATGACCAGAGTCATGGTCAGAGAAAAGGGTCAGAGAGCTGGAGCATATCTCCCATGAAGACAGGTTGAAAGAGCTTCCAGGTTATTCAGCCTGGAGGAGAAGGCTCTGGAGTGACCTTATTGCAGATTTCCAGCAGTTAAAGGGTGTGTACAAGAAAGATGAAGAGGGACTTTTGAAAGGATTTGCAAGGACAGGACAAGGAGGAATGACCTTAAATTGAAAGAGGTAGATAGTACTAGGAAGAGTTTCTTCACTCTCAGTGTGGTGAGACACTGAAACAAGCTGCCAAGAGAAGCTGTGATACCTTATCACTGGAAATATTCAAGGTCAGGTTGGATGGGGATTTTAGCGACCTGATCTAGTGAAAGATGCCCATGGCAGAGTGGTTGGGCTACATAATCTTTAAGGTTCCTTCCAACCCAAATTATTCAATGATTCTTTCTCTTTTTAGAATGTCTTTAAACCATGTCTGCTCCTAGGTAAAACCCTTCATCTTGTCTGAGACAAGACTTTAACTAAAGGTTTCCCTTTTCTTGAGAAATCAGATTGATATTAAATATTCTATATTCCATATTCCATGCTGAACAGAAGAAATGTAACTGAAATTATTCTATTTATAGCTGAAAGTACATTATCATCTAAGACTATCATCTAATTTAAGGTAATAAGCTTAATTCAAAGTCAGAAATGTGCACTATCTAGAATGTCAGCTACCATAAGAGGGAATGCAAGAACAATATTTCTCTCCCCACACTGTAACAAAAAGCTGGAGTTACGCTGACAATTAGCACAATAAACACATAAAATTGAAGGAGAGTTTAAACAGACTTATATATTAGGACAAAGTAAT
This sequence comes from Vireo altiloquus, assembly GCA_013396875.1. Classification (NCBI taxonomy): domain Eukaryota; kingdom Metazoa; phylum Chordata; class Aves; order Passeriformes; family Vireonidae; genus Vireo; species Vireo altiloquus. Next base: position 180,812 of record VZRF01007612.1, read on the forward strand.
AGAATAATACAATTCTCAAATATTTTGACCAAATGTTAAAATAAAAATTGCACAAAGGAAAATAATTTGTGTTTTAATTGTTTTTTTTTATTTTTTGTTAGGAAAAAAATACTCTTAAAAGCTATGATATCTGTATTAGATGGTCACAAATTATCAAAGCTAATATTATGCTTTACATCTTTAAATTTGCCTGGATGCTTGTTCTGCAACTTAGTCTTTAAGTGTTTTATGTGCCATTTTTTCATACATAGATTGTTATTTTGCAGAGTTAAAAAATCCTTTAATACAGTGGACAATTCTTCTGATACAGAAAAGATAGAAGTAGAAAAACTTAAAAACAAAACATCAAGGATGGTTGCGCCCCGACTTCTGTATAAGGAGAAATTAAACTAACACTCCTGAGTTTGGAAAAGAAATGATTGGCAGGGGAAAAGAAAGAAACATGAGAAATAGGAAACTGTTGCAGGCTTTTTCAACAGAAGACCTATTTCAATGAACAAGAAATTACCAAATTCAAGACAATAAAGAAAGCAGATTACTCACAAAATACACAAAATAAGGAAGTCCTTGAAGAAATAAAGTTATAGAAGTCTAAAATCACTGGAAACAGCTCATGAAAATAAAATATACCTAATCTTATGACCAGAGTACACCACCATTTGCTCAAAAGGTTTCTGAACTGCTATTAACCAGAAGATAGGAAGATATTCTCTTGACATGTCATTACATGTAATTATTTTATTTTTCAAAATTTGCTCATTCATTTGTATTGCTATATAGTTGAATAATTGTCTGTTGTTTGTTTGTTTGGGTTTTTTTTTAATAGTCTTCTTTGTTAGTATAGACTTTACTACTTGGAAAAAAATAATAATTTGTGTGTAAACACATGAAAAGTGCTTCAGAATGTAGAGACACCACAGTCCACCATAGCTAATCCTTTAGCTGTGAATGGGCTAAATAATAAGAGCCATGGTTACAAAAGATAATACAATTTCCAAAATAACATGGCTAAAGCAACCTTGACTAGAAATACAAGTCAGGTACTTTATCACTGCATCATTACCTCTATGCTATATCTTGTATACTATCTGTATAGCACATTTTGTAATGTATTACAGCCAAATCATGGCTGACATTTCTACTTTTTCTGTACTCTATACATTGTTTTCTTAGCTATACAGAGGTAATGTTAAGGAACAGAAGCTGAATTTTAATCATTCAATTGACAATCTTTGATTAAAAAATTGTCAAGGAATTCAGCATTGCTTTCATTTAATATTTTCCATTATTATTTTATATGGACCAGCATTATTGCCACGGTTCTTGGATTTCAAAGCTCTAATTGTGTCATCCTTCATTATTCTTCACTTGGTCTTTGGTGCATGCCGCATTGTGTGCAGAAAATAAAAGAAGAAATTAACAATAAATTCCAATTTTAATGTAACACAGTAGAAGTGATAAATTGTTTTGGCATGTCATAGAAACTGAATGAGTTTCAGAAAATAAACATGTGTTGGAATTTATAGGGTATAAACTTGATTTTTTTATGGGTGTTATAAATCACTGGACAAGAAACTGTAAGATACTCAGGATCATGCTTTGTTCTACTCTACCTCAGAGCATTTATATCTATCAAAGAAATTACAGTTCAAGTAGGATTTAAGGTGTCATTTATTTACAGGTGATGATAATGACAAACAAATCCTTACCCAGCACACTGTGCAAGCTCAGAAGCAAAACTGAAAGACACAGAAAAACATATAAACACAATAAATGTAACTTCTTTTTTTTTTTTTAAACTTAGAAGAATTAAATGTTTCGTATGAAGTGTTTGATTCTCTGGTGTTAACAGATGATGGACACATCTGGAGCAGATGACTACAGTACCTACAGTCTATTGTGTGTTAGTGGACCCAGTTTGATCACAGAATATCAGCTGTTTCTCATAAGGAATTATTCCAGTGGTCACTTAAAACATCCCATAAACTCCCCTTTTCTCCAAAGCTTTGTGACTTTATTTAGTCTGACTTTAGGGGATGTTCCATGGATAATCTGAAGTTCCATGAAAACTGCTTGAGTCCCCAGTGCGTGGAACAAAAGCATGACAAACACTCTTCAAATTCCATTACAGTTTAAATTACTAATACATATAGTCCTAAAGTAACTTCAACTCTTCTCTTGGTGTAAGGGAATTCTTCTGTACATGTCACGTACAGATGTGTTTATTAGAGGTGTTTGGCAGATAAATTCTGGTTTCATATTACATGTTAAAAAGGCTGTCTTTGGTAATTTATACATCATCTTCACATAAATAGTTTTATCCTCTGTGACTGCTATCAAGCCCATGGTAGCTTTTCTGAATTATTTTTTGGTTTTGTTTTTGTTTGGGTTGTGGGTCTCTTTTGGGATTCTATTTTTTTGCAGGGGGTTTGAGTGGGTTTTTTTTAATTACTTGGAATCTTGAAATTATATCATTATCTGACGCATTTTAAGAAGCATTCTGCAAATTCAATGGATTATTCAATTTTTTCTATGGGTATTTCTCCTCAGGACATATAATGTTTCTTATTTTATTTTATTATTAAGTCTAGAAGAACAGGACTCTCTATTTTTGATGAATCAGGCCATGAAAGTTTTTAATTAAACTTTACAATCAGTTATCAAAGTCATCATGGACATAGACAGACACACAAATACTTATATATACTTAGAGAAAAACAACTTAGTATTTTCTCTTTTAAATACTATAAAAAAAATCAAGATTACTTAAAACTAATAGCCTACTCCAAAGAGGTAAGTTTCTTTAAAATTTTCTGACCACACAGATTGTGTAATATGAGGAAATATTTCAGCCATAATGGACTGGGACGACTTCAGCATCTTATCTCTTATTTTCATCTTGTAATGTCTTTTTTGAAGTGTACTAATCTACTGAAATAACGGCAAAGATAAGAGTAAACACTGCAATTCAACAAATATTTTTTAACCTTCGTAATGATTTATCAACTAAGAGCAATTAATTTTAACACACAGAAAGAATAATTTCCTGCTCCTTTCTTCATCTAAATCTCCACTGTCTGTAAAATGAGGAATAAAATGTTCCCTAAAATTGTGTTTTGAAGAGAAATAAAATTGATTGCCAGGAATCTCAAGGGAGGCAATATTTGTGCACCGAGGTAATGAAAACTTCTCCTATAACATCACAATTTACCATCTAAATTTATAATTCATTAACTGGGATAATTGTAATGAGTAATGAAAATGTGGGTTTACTGGGTATCATACCAAGGATTCCAAGTTCCTAGATATCTAGTTTCTGTCTACTGTTATCAGAGTGTTAGGTAATGAACTTAATTCCTTAAGAAAGTGAATTCTGATCTACAACGTTTTTGTAATTTTGGTCTTTGCTTTTTGACTAGAAGCAAAAGTTAGTGAAAATGTTTTGAAAAACCATTTAATGAGAGATTTAGAAACTTCTGAATTTGTATTCATAATAGTTTGAAGGGCAGTGGCTTGTGTGTGATTCAAAATCAGGAAAGTAGAAGTAGATTAACTGTTAGAAAACCAACATGCTGAGGAACACAGGACAAAAGGAGGGGGCAGAGGGAGAAAGAGGAAGAGGAACGGACAGAATTATAGATGGCAAAAAAGTTTCAGCACAGGTCTTAGGATTTTGAATTGAATTTTACTTTTTGCACTCACTCACTTGCTAAACTACAGGGATAAGTCGTACAAAGAATAAATAAACTTTTGTGTTTTGGGGTGAGGAAGGGACTAGATCTGTAATTCCATACTCTTAAATACACAGATAAAAAAATGTCTGGTATATTATTAACAAAAAGGAAGCTAAGTGAAGCAACATCATAACTCAGCAGTATTCATTAAAAGTAGATAGCAGTTACTAGTACAATTGAACGGAAATATAAATTATTTCAAAACTCTATGTCCTTGTTCAACCTATAATTTTTCTATTCTATGCTTTAGAGTTATGACAGAAAGTATCTTTTTTTCTATTATAATTTAATGAAAATAATTTTATTCAAATTGGTATATTTAAATTCATGAATATGTAGGAATCCACTCCAAAACACAGTGAGTTATAGCTGAAAGGACAACAAATTTTCATAGAATTTGCAGTACAGAGAGAAGTAACTAGAAAAATTCTCACTTACAAAACGTGTAATTAGGACTTGCATGTAATTGCAAAACCAAATCCTCAAGGGTATCAAAGATATCCCTGCACATGTATCTGAAATTATCCATGTAAAATTATTTGTCTATTCAAATTTTTCCTGCCCATTAAATTGTCACATTATAATAAAAAAGCTACAAGGGGAGCATCTTAATTAATATCCATAGAAATGAGAATTGTTAATTAATTCTTTTAGAAGGGCATTTCTAAATGTTCACACTAGCGTGGTGGATAAAGGCAAAATAAAGGGACATTGATTTCAGTTTGTATCTCTGTCTCAGGGCTCCACTGTTCAACCTATATCAAATATTTCTATGTTTTGAGAAGAGGAACTAAATATGATTTTACAAAGAAATATATTGAAAAAACGTTTTCAGGTCATTACAAAAATTTACATTCTATGCAGTCCCAGATTAACTAGGAAATCTGACCTGGAAGCTGTGAGTATAGTGCTGATGAGTGAGTTACTCCTCAGGTATGAGTGTCCAGGCTGCAAACGTATGGACTGAAACATAGATTTTTTTCCTCTCCAGGGATCATATATTCCTTGGTTATTCCTGGTCATTTTTTCTTAGATATTGAGAGTTAGAGGTCACTGGAATAGATGGCATAGACAAGTCCTTTTTTATGAGGAGATGAATGTTTATTAAAGTGCATATAAACAGTGCAATGCCATTTTACAAGGTCCAGAGAATGGGCTTTGGTCCTATTAATTTGCTACTATAGACACAGTATTCACGCAGCCAAACTGATTTAATATGCCTGTATATGTTTAACTGAGGTATAGTATGTACCTTGTTCATGAAGTAATTTTCATCATAGATTAGGCTAACCTAAATAAAGTTAGCGAGCCCCAGGGCCCCTTTAATGTTCAGCCAATTAAAAAAAAAAAAGAAAAAAAGAAAAAAAATTAGCCCAATAATTTGACTGCTTTCTTAAGGTAATGCACTGCCTTCATTGACTTCAGGAGCAGTCGAAGGACTTTCTATAAATTTCTCTCACTATCAATTTAAGAATCTCAAATAACTGTCCACTATGTGGTATAAATCAAGTCATGACATTCACTTCTGCAATGTTCAACTATTAAAATAAGCTCAAGTTTTCTTATTTTTCAAATTGTTCTGTTGGTCCCAGAGGCACTTCTGAGTTTACTCTTGAGGAAGTTAAATGGGTAAAATATACATTTTTGCTGTATCAGCTAATGCAGTTGGTGTCAATAAGCAAAGTCTTTACATACGGAGAACTACAAATCTGAAGCAAATTCAGAGGAGGTAAAATCATATGAAGTTCGCCTATATATTGAAAACTTATATTATTTAGCAGTTGAAAAAGGCAAAAAACCATTATCCCTCCTTTATGTTTGAAATACATTCCAGAACTCTTCCTTCTGGTTTCACGAAGATTTTATCTTGCGCCAAAAGATACAAAAGAATCAAATGAAAAAAAAAGAAAGGCACAAACAAATAGCATTTTGCATTGAGAAAGAAGGAAGTGAAGCTTTGTAGATATTTCTTCCTTTGGTTTTTTTCTGAACCCGTCTGGGGCAACAAGCTGCAGGGTTGTTTGAACAGGGTGTTGGCCCAGACGACCCTCAGAAGTTCCTTTCAGCCTCAGCTATTCTGTGATTCTATAACTTGTTGCAAATTATGATGTGACCTTTTTTTGTAGTTTTGCACCAACAGCAATATTAGTAAAAAATGCTGTACTTTCATGGTCTGATGCTTGTTTCGTTAAATTCTTTCATAGCCCAACAAAGTGGTGGCAATTTTGAGGGCAAAAGGAAGTTGATATACTTAGAAAATCCCCTATGATAATATACAAAAGTTTACATTATCATTAGTCACTTGAAATATTTACTTAATCAATACCCAAAATAACATAGGATAAATGACAAAGTGACTGCTTATGCTTAATATTTATGAAAGAATAGTTCAAAAATATTGAGTATTTGAACCTACATTGAATTTTAAAAAATGCAATAGAACTGAAAAAGTAGTTAATTATTTTGGCATTGATTAAATGTATTTGCTCAATTGATTTATTATTTTTTTCTAGAGTAAAATATTTTGTGGAGACAAATTATTTTGCCAAAGAACATTTGGACATAGAATGCTTAATTTCAGAGAAGAGTAATTTCTCTACCATTTAAAATACTGGGAATAAAAAGGAATCTTTTCCCAATTATCAGAGTAGCCTGAGATGAGAAGGACTGTTCTGCATTTTTCTAAAGACTTTCAGCATATTGCTTTATATTCACAGTTAGTGTCCTGATTTTGTGTAATAGCCATATTGTCCCACTTTACGAAAACACTTCACCTATCCTAAAGTAGTGTCAGGTTCTATGCAAAAACAGAAATGGTAAAAACTTCATTTTTCACCTAAAAACACAACAAAACAAAAAGAAAACTTGAAACTGTTTCATTTTTTCAATTGTGCTCATATCAGACATAGAAATGTCACACATCAAGTTTGGCTTAAACAGCACAGATTTTTTACTACCTACACCTGCAAATATAACTAGTATTAAAAAACCAATGTTTTCTTGTTAGCCTTTGAAACATTGCAACAGGAAATTTCCCAGTTGTAAAATTCCTAAATACGATTGAAAATACATTAATATTCATATGGTGCTTATGTAAGCTCAAAAGATTGTTCTCATCTTGCCTAGATTAGTTGAAAATGTGAAATACATTCATAGTGTCATGGATTTAGACCCATTTCCTACGCAGCACCATAGTTACTTTCATGTAATGCTACTGGAATTTGTCAACCTGCCTTATTTTAAAACCAAATTCTATCTTTAAGTATTATATGGATTCTATCATGAACATGCAATTATTGACTTCTTCCTCTGTAAGAAGGGTCAGTTTGCATTCTCTTGGTGCTTGTCTAAGTCCTAAACTACTCGTAAGGCAATTGGAATTCCTAAACTAGTTTTTTTTTTTAGAGTGTGACCTTTACATTCCATATAAATACATCTTAATATTTTCTAATAATTTATAATTGGGGTTAAAACTTAGAACTTGTTCTTTGTGAGCAAGTAAAACTAAACATAACTCTTCTGAAACAATAACAGATGTGGACACATCTACCCCAAATTCTATTCGTCAGGATCACGATGACAGGAACAAGGAGAAATAAAGATCTCTCTTTAGTGGATTACACCAAAGGTATTCAAATAGAAAAAACTCTGAATTTTAAATTTTTTTTATTATCTTTTTTACCTTTTAATCTTTATTGTATTTTTTACCAGATTAACAAAATCTGTCTTTTCAATTATGTTTTGAAGGACTGTCAGAAATATAAATCCAATGAGAAGAACCCATGCCACTACACAAAAGAAGGATTGTGATGGTTCTCCAGCCTTGTGGCACAGACCAAGTGTCATGACTGGTGGGTAAGGGGTATGATGCTCATTATAAATTCTCATGCTATTTCAGCCAATAGCATGCTTCTAAAGTTTACAGACAAGCGCTCTAACCAGTCACTTAAAAGCACACGTATACCAGTTACAAACAATACTCCCTTGTATGCCTTGTAATAACAATGCACAATATTCCATTATTAAGCTTAAGACTTCAGTGTCTTTGCTAAGTACATTTTCTGCAGCTTCAATACTTCTCTGAGCCAAACCTAGGAACACTAACCCTTGTTCTAATGTCCTTGCAGTCTAGATTATTGTATCTTCTTCTACATTCTGAGTTTTGCAGCTGCAGCTGAACCTAAAATCAAATGCCTTATTTCTGAAACCTGCTTTTCTCACCCAAACTAAAAGCCTTTTCACCTTTTACATTTCCCACACCTACATTTCTGTGTTTTGCTGTACTAGAATATTTAGGTCAATGGGCACATTTTGCAAATTCTTCCAAACAGAAGAATAAAATGTTAATTGCAAATTCTTTTCATTGTTAATGCAACCCACACTACATAAAGAACAATAATGAGCTATTAGCTATTGAAATTCATTTGATATGTATCAAAGTATCATATTAACATTAATACCTTGTGCTTCAATTAAGCTCGTGAAAGCCAGTACAAGATAAAGATGAAATGAGCAAACAACATTATCTAATAGCAGTCCTGTTGACAGTCTAATAGCATTTTCTTTTGACAATTTAGGAGCATGTTTTCTGCAGAAGTCATTCTAATTGCTCCAGAAAACTGAAAAGCTAGTTACGAGAATCAATTGGTGAAGCCCTGCAACCTGTGTAAAATTTTGTGCATCAAAAGAAAAGGAAAGCTCGTATTTGTATCAAATCACCATTTCACAGTCTTTAGCACTTCAACACATAGTTTTCAGCATTTCACTGTAACTAGAAATTGCAGTAAATTTTGTGATATTGCTTGGTTTGAAATATTCTTTGTACTTTTTTCATGTTGTTTGGAACATTTTTGTGACATGATTTGAAAAAAGATAGGTAAATGAGCACCCACATCATCATGACACGATTCTAACAAGCATTTTTACTATTTAGTGTCTTTCTAGCACTCAGCTTTCCAAGTATAGTTGTAATGGCATTCAATTGAAGGTGAAGCCAAAACAGCAGAAAATGGTGAAGATAGATGGTCATGGTACTAAACATACACAGAGTAAACTTGTTAAAAAAATCTCACATTAGAAATTAAAACAGCAGCAGGAAAGCTAATACATGAATGGAAGAGAAGGTATACGACAGCTTTCCTAAGGTGCTCAGCAAAACCAGAACAGGTCTAGGGGCTTAAAATCATTCATCATTCAAATCCTTCTCAGGTTCAAACTCTAAGTTTTGGAAGACAAACTTTAGCAAAAAGCCAGTAGAAGGCTATGTATCCTTGCTCTTCTCGAGGTCCCAAGTCCTGATAGGCTTCTGTTGTTACTTGTTCCTACTTTGCAAGAATGAAAAATTAATTTTAGCGCAAAATATTTTGAAAGTTTCCAGAAATGCTGCTCATTAGCACAAATAAGCAAGACAGGGAAAGAATTCAATATGGAATCTTACAGAGTATTTAAAAGTCTTAAGAGACTCTCTTGTCAGATTTCTTCTGTCACTTTGCTCTCTGGTAAATTTGTATACAGACACACACACACTTACACACGTAGACATTCTTTTATCAAAGTTTTGGGTATCTAGTCTATTTACTGCTTTAAAAATCTAGCTGTATAAAAATATCATCTTCCAGCTGGTCCAGAGATAGTAAATGCAATGTGAATTTTTTCCTTCTGTTTTTTCAATTTCTAAAAATGCTTTTCTATAGTATATACAATCTTATGATTATTTTGGATAGAAATTAATTAATTCAAATTGCTAAAGTGAAGCCTTATTAATTTTAGTTATAACACATATTGATAAAATATTTTATCAATAACAGAGTTAAGTACAGCAAAGTACATAGCTATAATTCACTATAACTTATCTATAAGTAAAATAGAGTTTGGTGGTGAAGGGCTTTCTGATTCTTTACTGGGCTTCATTTTAGTGAGAAGATACAAAAGAAAATTTCTTAAAATCTCTAGCAGACTAGTATTGCTTGGGCATGGTTTGAGGTTACAAAGTGAACACACCTGAGTGCAGTTAGGCTGGAAAAACACAAGCACATGTAACTTCTGGGGGTAAATATTTTATAACTTGAGAACGTTCATCTCATTTCAATCCACTCAAGATGTGTGTGTCATTCAGCTGAAGTGGACTTGGAGCAATGGATCATTAAAGGGAGTTTTTTGAAGGCATCCTGAGAATTCAAAGTGCGCTTGGCCAAGTGATTCACATAGTTCCTGTCAATGTCAGAACTATCTGTATGTCAGTGAAAGGGATAGGAAGTAGTTTTGATCTTCGGTAAAGCAAAAAAGAAACAGAAATCCTTCCAAGCCCTTTAAAGTGTTACAGTTTAAAGACCTTAGAAGTTAACAAGTGTGCATTAAGCAGAAAGTTCACTTGGATACTCTCATTATTCTTCAGTCAAAATACTTCTGTAGTGGAA
>VZRF01007612.1:191064-229534 GCA_013396875.1 Vireo altiloquus
TGTATAATATTATAATACATAATATATTATTTATATATTATATAAATAGTATAATATTTTCTATAGAATGATCTCTCATTTTTCAGTGCTCAAGCAGCTCAAATTTATTGAGTTGTACTCATCCAGATGGATGAGAGGAGAACTTCCATTTTAAAAACTTTTTTTCTCATATCAGAGCTTTTGTACCTAATGCTTGATTCTACCAGCAACAACTTCATTCATAAAGCCTGAGGTGTGGGATCTGTCTTTCTCTCATTATTGTTCCATGTCCTCTAGTGGAAGGTATTAATAAATGTTGTCACTACTTTTCAACGCTATCTTTCTTCTACTAGCAAGTAATTTCTCTGTGTTCATGGCCTAGATTATTTTTACAGTCTCTTTTCTTACGTCTTTATTAATATTTATAATTTCACCAGATTTAGTTTTCTTTTATATGTCAACATGTATAATGAAAATAGATCTATTCACAAAGTAGAATTTTTATAAGTCAAGTTTGATTTTTTTTTCATCAGCAGGTGCAGCTTCTTTACATACATATTCATATACATGCATATTCTTGTACATACATACTTCAACCAAGAAACTCTTTAAATTATCAGTATATATTTTCAGTAAGACTAGAAGAACACCGAGAGCCTGAAGAAACCAATTAGTATTTTTTAAAATTCTGACACTCTCGCAAAAGAAAGGTATTTTTGGAACTGTCAGCTCAATATTTATTTCTAGCAAAATATGGCAATTCTTTACTCAGAACTCAACAAGAAAATAAAATAAAACAGTTATAAATTTTTACCTGTATGAAATAACTCTAACCAAAAATAAACTATATTTTTAATGAAATTGCAAGTTTAATTTAAAAAGATGGAATTTTCCTGTTTAATTTTAAAGATGTGATGCGTCCATTTCAATTTAAGAAACAGAACTATTAAGCAACAATGGATCAAAATCACACCATTTCTGGATGCATGTTATTTCTTCTTAGGAGACTGTGTATGGACATACAGATACTGACAGGAATGATTAATTATTCATATAAATAATTATTTTTATTCCAGATAAAAATTCTGGAAATTTGAATTGGTTTTTGGTGTTACAACATGCCAATAAACCTACGTTACACACTAAATCCTGATATCTCTATTCTTAACATGCATCCCTGAGGACAGCACTTACATGGAATATTTAAAAAGTCCTCTTTTGAGATTCCAGTTTTTCTGGCTATATCAGGCATTTCACTCCAGGTCTTCTAAATTCCATATTGTAATATCTCCTGAAGAATCCTTCCTAAATATTTTCTTGTTTGCTTGTTTGATGGAAACTCTTCTAATTTATATAGAGTGGAATTTCAGTATTTGATCAGATCTCTTTTTTAAAATCTGGGAATTTTAATAAACATACATACATACATATATATATATATCCAGAAAATATTTTTATTATATTATTTTATTTATATCATTATAATATTTTTATTGCCTATGCAAAATACTACAATTTCCATTGCAAAGTCTCTAAACCACACAAGACAGGACACAAGTACTTTGATTCAACACATTTCTCCAAATACCCTCTTCACCAGGAGAGGTGACCTTTCAATCTTTTCACAGGAGTCTTCCCAGAGTTCTCACCTTAAATCAGGGGCCATGTGGAGACACATTCTTATACTGTCTCTGACACTATTTTATCCTGTCCTTACTGTACCTGGGATCCATTTGAAATGTCCTCCTACAGGTTTCCAGCATCTGTCAACACTCGTAGTCAGTCACTGGAACAAGCCAACCTGTTGTTTCAATTTAGCACTTTCCTAGGAATGTTCATCAACAAGCTTTTCTAGGCTTATTCCATCTGTCCAGAATAATAATTTTGTTTCTTTCTTCTTTAAAAGACTATTAATTTTTTTATGACGATTGATGGCTTCTCAAAGTTTGCAATGTTTAGGTATGAAAAAAGGATTAGAACAGATCAGCTGGCATTTGAAATTATTGGATCTTTATGAATGGTGAGAGGGAACTTTGAAAAAAAACCCACAGTTTTGGTTTAATTTATAAGAAGAAAAAAGTTACAGCCTCTTATGACTTGAAATTAAAAGTAGTCTAATTTAGATTCAGTGTACATCCTTACTAGTGAAATTATTTAACCCTATTTAATGAACTTAGTATGAAGAATACCTCTTCAATTGGCATTTTGAAATTGACTGGGTTTTGAAATTTTCCCCCTAAAGTATGCTAATGAACTTTCCTAATCTGTTGTGTATAATAAAAGATGCTTATAGTTGTCCTGTGAAACCTTACTTGGAAATCAGATGGATGATGCACAGTCTTAAAAGATGCACTCTTATTTAAGTTGCTATGGGTTCCATGTGGAGATTTTAGTAGGGCAAATCTCATTAAAAAAAAAGGCAAACAAAAAAAAACCAACTAACAAAAACTCCCCAAACCAACATAAATCATTGGTAATAAAATTTATGTGTATTAAACAGTCTGTATGAACCAAAAGCAGACTGAAACATAAACTAAGAAATGAGCCAATTAAGATATATATTAACCCAGTAACCCTGAAGAAAAAAATGATAGACTGGTATTCATTGTCATGTGATCACAGGAAATGTGAGACAGATTGAGAAGTTTCTAGTTAATTAGAAATTTCCTTTACCAGAGACTACTAAAAAGTTTTTATTCAGGAGTAGAGAAGAGAATTCAATGAAAGTACAATTACTTTAAACACATGGCAAATTTATTTGCTGTTTTATTATCTGAGACTTAATCTGGAAAATATTTGAAGGAATATTAGTTCAGTCTTGAGAAAAGCTGGCTTTGGGGAGACCTTGTGTTGTGATTCAAACTGGCTAAGACAGACCCCCACGAAATCTGTAATTTTTTATAAAGGGAAATAAGATTATATTGAGGAAAACTGAAAATCTGCAAGGCAAAACAGGCGACATTTGAGCAATTACAGTATAAAGAAAGTTTTATTCCTAACAGAATTAAAGGTAAAAAGAAATAATAAGAAATTAAAACTAAACTCCCCTCTCTTTCAGCACCCCCTCCTTTTACCCAGCTCACACAAAGGATAACAAACATGGGATTTTGGTCAGTGTTACAGTTCTTAAAAGGTCTCTCCAATATTCAAGGAAAAAAATAGATTTTTTTCTCTGCTTTAACATGGTTTCCAAACCACCACTAGCAACAGACCTGCCCAAAAAGATATAATCTGCTGCAATGAAAAACATCTCTCCCATGAAAATTTCACAGTCTCTTTCACACTGCCATCCATGGGCCACACATAGTGTGTTTCTCGTTTAAGGATGGGTAAATTCCAGCCTGAAAGCAGTGGCTCTCTTCTTCACAAAATCTCTAAAAAGCCTCTTACAGTCTCTCACAGCTCCTAGATGACTTGGTGTGGCCACCTTTTCTTTTTCTGCAGAAATTATCATCCCCCCATGTCTTTAAATGAATTAAAGAGTTAAAAACAGCTTGTGATACAACAGTGTTTATATGGTCTTCAGAAAACATTTTTAAGCTTCGTTCAGAGCACAAGTCTGCCCTCTTTTCCTGCAGCCATCTTTAGCTTCACCTCACATGACTGACTTTCTCTTTCTCTCTCTGACCTTGAAGTCGCCATGCTGAAGAATTAGTTTTTCTTTGGGCTTTATGTTGGAGAAAACCCTCTTTCCCTTTATGCTGCACCTGCTTGGTGACTTTTTCAGTTCAATATAAGCTGTGTTGTTTGCAGAAAGCTCTGTCGGCTCCCGCCGGGCCTGCACGGGGCCGCGTGGAGGGGGAAGGAAGCCTGCCAGTCCCTGGGAGCTGCTCTGGGTGGTCTCAATTGCTCCGCAGCTCATGGTCCTTTCCTGGCCTGCTGTCTCTTAGCGACTCTGAGACAGTTCTCCTGCAGCGACCCGGGGAGGGAGGCTTGGGCCTGCTCCAAGAGACCCATCCTCTCCCCCTCCCCATGGGAAAGCTGGAACAAAAAGGAAGTTCCCACCCCTCCACACAGTTTAAATATGCAAATTTCAAGAAGCACATTGGCTTAGAAGCTTGTCCATCAATTCAGTTTCAACATATTCCACCTTGTCACCCTATCCCAGTATTTAAAGGGTGGCTATAAAGAAGTTTACAAGAAGTCGCATGGAAAAGATGAGGGCTAATGAGTACAAGTTACTTTTGGGGAGATTCTGACTGGACAGAAAATTTTCACAATGCCATTGGCATAACAGCCTCAGGAAAGTGGTGACTTCCCCAACACTGGACACTTTTAAGACTCAGTGGGACAGGGTACTGGGCCATTTGTCTAGATTTTGCTTTTGCCAAGAAAGGTTAGACTAGATGATCCTTGAGGTCCCTTCCAACCTGATATTCTATCATTCTATTCTATAATTTGCAACTACTAACTGTAGCTTGGCTTTATACAAGAAAAAACTGACACTTTGAATCATGAGTCATCTGCTTTTTCTGGCCAGAGAGAGTGCTCTTGACATCGACTCACATTGTTTCTCTGTGCTGAATCTGTAAAGTCTGGATGCCAGCTTTATAGAGGGAAAAATAACTCTATTCTTTGAGCATTCTTATAGATCTTAACTGAGTCTCCTTTCCAACAACACTAAAATGTTATCTAATGAAAATGAAGTACTTTCTGTTCTTTATTGTAAACTATAGCTCTGTCTCATACATTTATTCCTGAATTAGACTAGTTCAGAGGATCTGAATAGAAACAATACAGCCTTATCCTTAACCAGTTCTGAGAGTCATGGTAATAAAATAAAATTATAGTTCAATATTTTTTTATGCTTCTTGAGAAAATTCTGTCAGCTTGAATCATAAATCCATTATAAAATAGGCTTAAAATTAAAAAAGAATAAGATTCAGCTCTCTTACGTTTCCTCCCCTTCCTGTTCATAACTCATCTACCAGGCTTTGCAGAGACATAGTAAATCCGGTTGTGTGTTCCCTGGTTCTCTGTCTTTTTTGACCTTTTTAGTATCGTGGCATGTGCCTGAGAATGCTGAATCAGCAGGAAAAGACAGCTTTCCTACAAGCAGTTAGCTAGGGGAAAGTGTATTAGTAAAGTGGCTGCAGTATGCCAAGGAGAAAGGAGGAGAGAATGAGGCAGGCTTTGCTTGCTCTGCTATTCTTTAGAAGATGCTGAGTTCTGTCTGGCTCCCCTCTGGGGGCCTAAAACAACTTCATAATGACTAAAGAAGTAGTTCCAGTTAATTAGCCCTGAAGATCAAAAAGAGTTTTTACTGCTCTTCAAAAAACTACTTAGATTCTCCCTAGATTTAACAAAAACTTCTGTCTTCTTTCCATTCCCTTTCCTTTATAGTTCCTATGAGAAATGATCCATTCGTTACTTGAGTCAGCTTCCAGCTGAAGTGCCCTATGAACAGAAGACCACACTTTTCTAGTTTGTAATAGCTCACACATTCTGCTCCAAAGTTAAAAAAAATCCCACCACCCACCCAAGACAAGAGAAATTAGCACCTTTTCTTCACAGCATGTTCTGGTTTGGTCTGGGATAGAGTTAATTTTGTTCACAGTGGCTGGTATGAGTCTGTGTTTTGGATTTGTGTTGAACCCAGGGTTGATAATATAAAAATGTTTCTGTTATGGCCTTTTATGCTCCTCATGCTGTACCACTGACTGGGAAGTTGGAGATTCATGGGAATATGGGAGGAGACACAGCTGGGACAGATATCTCCAACTGACCAAAGGGATATTCCGTAGCCTATGCTCAGTATATAAAGTGGGGAATGAAGAAGAAGGAAGAGATGGAACATTTGGAGCTATGGCATTTGTCTTCCCAAGTAACTGTTAATGCATGATGGGGCCCTGCTCTCCTGGATAAGGCTGAACACCTGCCTGACCATGGGAAGCAGTGAATGAATTCCTTGTTTGCTTGTGGACACGGCTTTTGCTTTCTTTATTAAACTGCCGATCTCAACCCGTGAGTTTTCCAGCTTTTATTCTCTGATTCTCTGCTGATCCTGCTGGTGGGGTAGTGAGTGAGCAGCTGTGTGCAATTTGGTTGATGGCTGTGGTTAAACCATGACACAGCTCCAAGTCATGCTAAAGTGTCATGGAATCTTACAGTCCATGATCCTTTCTGTACCACCGCCTACAACATACCTACTAAGAAGTCACAGGGTAATGGAAAACAGTAAAATACCTGCTTTTAAATCAGAAATATATCAGAAATTGTATAAAAAAATCAAAACTTCATTTACTGAGAAAGCAAAAATCACCTAGAACTTAGCGAGACAAACGTGATGGCAAAGGATGTCTAGAATTGAAGGAAAGAAGGAAGAGATCAGAGGAGATTTCAGATGGTTCAAAATCATTTAACATTAAAAATCACAGTGAGTGGGTGAACAGGATCCTTGAGGGAACAAAGATAGAAAGAAATACTTGCCAATACCACCTTACTTTTGTTTTCCTCAGAACAGAACCAATTTCTCTGAAGGATCAATGCAGTGAAGATCTGAAGAGAATGCACTACTAGTTACTGTGAATAGTATGAATGAGCAGGCTAGCAGTGGGGTGCTGGACTTTCTCTTCTGTGAATCTTCCAACCACAGCATCAAGTGAAGGCAGAATGACAGAGGTAGGTGCTCAGTTGACATGTGTATTGGGTAAAAACTGGTGTCAAGCTGAGCTGGAGAAAGGACAGTGTGTGCTCAAATTTTATTATTTGTTTTTGTAGTATTTCCTGAATGGGGAGACTATGAAGAAGTTCATACTCTTTCAAGAGCCCAAATACGTTGAATGAGACCATGAACAATAAACAGGTATTTTGCCAGTATTTGTCATGATTCTCCTCCATGATATGCTACTGATGGTATTCATCATATGATCATTGAATAATTTAGGTTGTGAAGTGTCGGAGAAATATTCAAACAGGACGGGGGAGCAGACAGACGCTCCATGAGCTTTTAATTATTTATTTTATTCAGGCATCAGCCTCATGCACGTAAGACATGTACATGGCTCACATCTGCTGACATCCCAAGATTTCCTAGATACAGAACATTCTTAAAAGCTTTACAGCCAATAGCATGCTTCTAAAGTTTTACAGACAAGTGCTCTAACCAGTCACTTAAAAGCACATGTATACCTGTTACAAACAATACTCGCTTGTATGCTTGTAATAACAATGCACAGTATTTCACTATTAAGCTTAAAACTTCGGTGTCCTTGCTAAGCACATTTTCTGCAGCTTCAATACTTCTCTGAGCCAAACCTAGGAACACTAACCCTTGTTCTAATGTCCTTGCAGTCTAGATTATTGTATCTTCTACATTCTAATTTTGCAGCTGCAGCTGAACCTGAAATCTTTGCTTTATTTCTGAAACCTGCTTTTCTCACTCAAACTAAAAGCGTTCCCACCTTTTGCATTTCCCACAGTGAAGGATCTCCAGAGTCTTATTGTCTTCAACTTACTGCAGTCACAAGACAGTAATTGCACTGAAATTCTCTTCAGAAGTTCTCTGGAACTTCAGACTAAAATGTAGGACTCAGAGTATGCTTATTTGAGGGCATCAGTTTCTCAAAGTTTTGTAGGAAGCTACAATAATGTTTTGAAGCTAAGGAGTATCTGTTTATTTTACTGCCTAACCCTAGCATTGACCCTATTGAACTATTAAGAGTATGCCAGAAATCTCAGGGCCAGTTTATGTACTCTTTCTTATTAATGCTATTACTAGTACATGTCGGTCTTGCAAAACAATATATCAAAAGGCAAGATGTTTTTTGCTAAAACAGAACGTATAATTATACAGAGTTTTTGTAGTTTGTTGACTCTTGCTATCAGGCAATATCAGGATATCAGGCAGCCACAAAAGCCACTGTATTACTTCCCTCCACAAGTGGACAGAGGAGAGAAAATATAGCAAAAGGTTCATAAGTGAAGGACCAGGGTTTAGTGTACCTAGTTTTCAATAATAATTATCTTCAGAAGAGATGTTCTCCGCTTGTATTCTTAACATTTATATAATGTTACTATTCTCTTCTTCATTACTGAGAATGAGTGGCACCGAACTAATCACTTGTGTACTGATTCCAAAACATTCAGTTCATTCCTCATTAACCTCTACAAACCACTGAGAAATATTGAGCTGACCTGACATATTTTTATTGTCCCCTTTGTGGCTTGTCAGGCACTTAATCACTGTAGTTTTGTAGAAATTACTTATAACTTTGCCAGTGCGCATTTTTGTTTTCACACTGTTACACCAAAACCATGAATATTTGGAATGTTCACATGCAGGTCAAATAGAATAGAATTATTGCTTTTTAAAAAGCAAAAATTGCAATGCGGAGAAAACTACAATGACATTGAACTGAAACAACGAAGAAACAGAAGGTTCAGAAAGACGCTCATCTTCTTTATAGATAAGGAGAATATTGACTGTGACAGCATTGACAATATTTCAAAGGTAATATGTGTTGCTTGGTTATAATTAAGTAAATCATAGTTGATTAAGGATAAACTGAAAGAACCAACCCAAAGGAATTAACAATTCATAATGTTTGATTTACTCTCCTGAATCTGCTCTTGTTTTCTGGCTTTCTGGTTAATTTCACCAAGATTTATTGCCCACATCTGAACAAGCCCACATCTGAACTTTTTTCACAGTCACTTGTGGTGGGTGCCAGGTATGGACCAAGCCACTCTATCACTTCACTCTGCAACTGGACAGGGGAGAGAAAATATAAGGAAAAGCTCATGAGTCAAGGATTGGTAGAGATGACTCACTGAATACCATCACAGCCAAAGCAGACTCTTCTTGGGAAACTTAATGAAATTTATTGATAACAAAATTAGAACATAATAGTGATAAATAAAATAAATCTTAAAAACACCTTTCCCACACTCCTTCCTCCTTCCTAGGCTCTACCTCCTCCAGGTTCTCCAAGGATTGCTCCCACTTGGGTCCCTCTTCCATGGAGTGCCACCCTTGTGGCACAGCGTGCTCCAACGTGGGTCTCCCACAGGGTCGCAAGCCCTAACAGAAAACGTGCTCCAGCGTGGTCTCCTCTCTCCACAGGTCTGCAGGTCCCTGCCAGAAGCCTGCATCATTACAGGCTTCTCATGGGTTCAAAGCTTTCTTTCAGGCCCCCACCTGCTCCAGCGTGGGTCTCCTTCATGCACTGCAGGTGCATCTCTGCATCATCTTTGCCCTCCGTGGGCTGCAGGGGCACAATCCTTAACTATGGTCTTCACCATGGTCTGCAAGAGAACCTCAGCTCCAGTATCTGGAGCACCTTCTTCCCCCACTTCTCCACTGACTCTGGTGTCCACACCAAAAATTATCTCTGTCCCAGCTAAAACTATTATACTACTGCAGATATAAATGTCTACTATGTATCTGCCTACATTTGGTGAAAAATCTTTCTTGTGTCTGAATGTGTTTCCAGTTTTATTTAATTACTGAATTGGTTTTGTTTTTACCAGTTCTTCCTACTTTTAGTTTTTTAAAAATTATTATTTTTTATTTTCCCATCCAGTTTTAGTCAAGAATGATACTTGTACATGTGTCTAACTGTACATAATATTATACAAACTATACATAAATAATTTAATCAGTAGGATTTTTATCTATATCTCCCTTTTCCCATGTTGTCTTAGGTTTTCCAAAATAAAATAATTTTCTGGAAATAATTAAGTTGTGATGAAGGATGCTTTTTTCTGCATCTAGATATACCACTGCACTCCTACAGGTTTAGATTATTTATATTCAGCTGTCTTGATTCATCTGAGAGCATGATACAGAAATAAATTCAGTAGCAGTGATGAAAGATTAAATGTAAGAAATATGTAAGGTTCTCTTCTTGAATATCAGCAACACATGACATGGCTGATCATAAGACATCATTATCCTGACATGCAAGAGGACATACCAGAAGAATATTCCATTCTCCCTTTTTCTGGATTGATCATGACTGAAGACATAGGAGACATTTTTATAATAGGACCTTCCTTCTGGGAGTCATTAAAAACCTGGGTTTTCTTTATGAAAAGCATGGTTGGTTGTTTTTTTTAGAATATAAAATGTCTAAGTAGTTGCATCATTATGATATCTGTAAAAATGAAAAGAAGTAACATTGTAGGCTTCCATACGTAATTCAAGGGAGTATGAATTTCACTAGGCAACAGTAAAAGTAACTTACAGTTCTGGTACAATTTCCTTTAGCAGAAAGCCTGATGCAATAAATTTTATCTGCAATTTTAGTATATTTCTGAATTTCATACTAGTACATAAAATGAGGTAACACAGCAGCAGGCAGATAAATATTTTATGTATTCTGACTGGATAAACAGATTCAGATGCATCCCAATGCATGATGACTACCATTAGTCATAGTCACCTCTTTATGGCCTCAGCCTTCTGGAAAATTTAATTCATTTGTTGTGCTCTGCTCATAACCTGACAACCATGAATACAATAGGCATTTGTTCTTTGCCTGCAACAGTCAGGTCACAATGTCCAAGTGTTCACACTGCACAGTCAGTGATACTGAGCAGAGAGCACTGTGGTCATGCTGATGTCAGATAGGAAGCTGAAGTCAAGCAAGACAGGTAACTGTTATCAGTACCTCATGGACATCACTTTCCACAGAAGCTGAGGAATAACACAGACTCCAACACTTCTGAGCCTGAATATGAGCACAATTTGACCTTGCCTTCTTTTATAGGGCAAGACAGAGCAGGTAGATTATAAAAATTTAAATCAAATGTACTAATAGGTCAACAAAAACTTTGAGTGCTAGGTAAATATACCCATAGCAAAAGAGTAAGAAAAAAAGAAAAAAATCCACAAATTCACTTGCTGTACTTTCAAGTCATCGGGGTTATGTTAATGCAAAACCTACACAGGTATTCTTAAATGTTGGAAAGAACACACTGCCACCAATTATTCAGTCAGAAAGGGCAAAAGTTGAAATGAGTATTTTCTACCCAAAAAAAAAAAAACACAAAAAAAACCCCCAAAAAAAAAAAAAAAAAAAAAAAAAAAAAAAAAAAAACAAAAAAAAAAAAAAAACAAAAAAAAAAAAAAAAAAAAAAAAAAAAAAAAAAGCAAAGAAGAGACAGATAGAAGGGAGCAGATGGGAGAAAGTGTGTCTTAGGTGCACTGAGGGGATTTACCAAGTAGCAGGACTAAAATAAGGTCCTGTATCCTGAAGGAGCTTTCACCATTTTAAAATCTCATTGAGTTCCTTCCTCACAAAGAAAAAAAAAAATATTAGAAGATAGCAGAGAAACAGCCAGGCATATTGTTCTTTCTTTTAAATACTAAAATACAATTTAGACTAAAGAACACCCAAACTGTTTAAGCATAACCCTATTGTAAGAATGGGAGCCCTGGTGGTGTGGTGGTTAGCATCCAGGCATAGCAATTGCCAGGGCCCGGGTTCGATTCCCGGCTAGGCTGCTCCCCGGGCAGGCAGTGCTCGTTAGCCCTGCAAGGGGGCAATCTGCCTACGTCCTGAGGAGGACCTCACTGCCACTGTCCAGAATCGCTTTGGCCCGGCAGAAGAACCTCGGGATTAAAGGGTGGGCTCAGATCTGCGCGCCCTGTGTCTCACCTAAAAAATCCAGTGCGCAGGCTGGAAGGTCTGAAAGGAAAAGAGACCTTCCCCGGATCTTCGTACACGAAGGCTGGCCAGCAGCAAAAAAATTGTAAGAATTGTCCCACTTTTTGTAGTCAGAAAAAATCCTCAGTTCAGATAGAACTTATCAAAAGTCACCTTATGACCCTGCCTTAATATAGACCTGTGATCATGTAAATTGTAAATGTGAACTGTAGTTTTTTCTGTAAGTGGACTCATGTAACTTCAAATGTGCTCAGCTGGAATACGAGTGAAGGAAGTGTTTCTCTTCTCTGAAAGTGACAGGACTGTTACTTTGGATTTTCTAATTAGAACACATTTTTTACTTAGGTGTCACTTAATGGACAGCAGGTTCAAATTCCTTTGTGATGCTGTACTGATTTGGGTGCAGGTACAAAGGTTTTGGTATGTGGGGAGAGCTGCAGGGGTGGTCTCTGCCAGCAGCTACTGGGGCTGCCCTGCTCCGAACCCAGACATTTCCAGCTGGCTCCGACAGACACACCACAGGGCACGGCTGAGCCCAGCAGCCACCATGGTCGCAGCTCTGGGAACAAGCATTTAAGAAAAGGCAAACATTTCACAAAAAAAAAAAAAAGGAGATGATTTTCTGTTATTTTTACATTTTGTGAGTGATAGTAATATTTCTAGGCACCACACCACAGATACAAGAGAAACACAGATTGAAAGTAATGGTAAAATACAGCAGTTATGAGTCTGCTCATATGCTTCTGCTTAGAGAAGGAAAAAATAGTTACATAGATAGTCACTCAACCGGAATAAGAAGACTAAGCTTTAAAATCCCTTAAAAGCTTCTTTACCAATCGAAATGACCTCTTATTTCCACTCTGTATAGTGAGTGATTTGAAACCTAACTCACAGCTAGTTGCCCACACTGCTCATTCTTAACTTAAGGTGTCTAAATCTGGAGCTGAATCCAAGTGGCTCTTAGAGAACACAGGCTTATTCCAAGGTTTTAAAATAATCTTGATTATGGGACACAAGGGATTTCTGTATACAAAAAAAAAAAAAAAAAAAAAGGAAAAACTGAAATTTCAGAAGATGCATAGCCTACTGAATTTATACATGAAAGTAGACATATGAATAGACATACATAAAATGACACAGAGTTATCCGTGCAAACCCTCATGTTTTCAAGAAAAGTAAAACAACCATGTCAGATAACCTTTTAATATTCAGTAAAATCACACATTTAATGAAGTTTTACAATCTAGTGTCTTGGTTTTATCTTATATAGGTATATATATATGTAAAGCTGAAAACTGTGTAATTTCAAAGTCTTGATACTGCTTAAAAATGGGAGAAGACAATATCTCCATCAGTAGGAGAAGAATATCTTTCTTTTTATTTTATATCTAAAGTTGATGCTTTCAGCACATTAGTTCTCAAGACCAATCTTTTATAACCACAAGAGTTCAGCTTGTAATGAATTTTTAGAACAAGAGATCAGCCTGTTTTATTAACCTGGTATGCTGTAGCATGATTACAAGAAGGAGAAGGAATTATGGAAGATTCTACAATATTTTAATGACTCATAAAATTGTGGTTGTAGATTGACATATCTATAATTACGAAAACTAACTCTTCTAATTCAATGCAGACATTACAGGAAAATTCCATTAGCAACTTACAAAATAATGCGATATTTATATGCTCACGCATAAAGGAAGAAATGATTTGACAAATTGTATTTGCATTTTGGTTTGTGGTCTTTTCTCAGAATGAAATATCGGTCGTAAAAAAGAATATCAGATCATAACACTGTCTTGAATCACTTTCTGTTTTTTCTTGTTTTTTCGTGTTCAATTAAGCCACAAATAGTTATTTTTAAATTATCCCTTTTCTCTGCAATGTCTAGGTCAGTACTACTCACTTTAACTTTTGAACCTTCTTTATATCAAGCTGAAAATTTTGCCTTTTTTCAAACTATTTCTCTATGAAGTCATCAGTCTCTCCCCAAAACCGTTCATCCTCTCTTCTGCCCCTTCTCCCTTCCATCAATGTGAGGGAATAGGGGTGGGAAAACATGAAAGGATCAAAACCCCTTTCAGTATGCAAGGATTATAGAATTCAGATCTTGCCAATCTGAGATTAAATTTGAACTTGTAATTTTATTTTCCTCATATAATTGGTAGGAACCCAAAGGTTGATTGATGTGTTAACTGTTAAAAGCATTTCTTTTAAAATCAGTTGACCCATATTTGGAGGAATCAGTTTCTCTTCAATGACTTGAACAGTTTAAAATGTAGTAGCTTTAGATACCTGATTCAACATGTGAGACTTACACGAGATGATTTAGAGGTTTAAAGTCATGCTCTTAGCTTCATCTATTAAATCAGTAGAAAGCCAGAAGGATATTGTTGAAATAAAGTAAGAAAGAGGCATGGAATTTATAAGAAAAGTAATTGTTTATTGGCACAAAGAATCAGTTTAGACCATGGACTTGGTTTCTATTATATTGTATATTCATAAGATCATAATGTTGAAAAGTGGTAAAATTATTAACTGTCTGCATTTGTTTTGGGTTTATGGTTTTTTTTGTGGTTTTTTAATAAGCAAGGATACTCAGACAATATTAATGAGTGATGAAACAAAAGAAGAATTAATTATGATGTGCATTTGCTTCTGTAGGAAGATAAGAAAATCCATGAGTAAAATTAATGCTTCATTCATCCAATAATTGTTTGCAGTAATTGATTGTTATGCTGTTCTATAAACGAGTTCAGCTTTCGGCTATTTCAGTCATTTAAAAAAATGCCCGAATTTTGCCATGAGACTTGCCATGAACAAAAAGACACAAGAATAAGGCAGATGCAGTGCAGGCATATTTTGCCATAGTATGGTGATGGGGGTAGCATTCATCTTAGTAAATGTTCATGTCTTTGTTGCAGATATCTGGAGTTGTTAATCTGAGATATATTTATAGTATGGAGAGAATCACTTGTCAAAATATGACCCATGGATATAGATGCAATCCTGAATTTGAGAAACCCACTGGAAATTAAGGCAAAGAGATATAAGACATTTTCTATAGAGACTTATCAAAGGTTTGGCATATGTATGCTTGATAGAATCTTCTGGTTTTTTGGGGAAGCCTTTAACTTCTGACCAAGTTAATATCAATTTACCTTGGGAAACCTGATTCCCTTAATCCTGCTTTTCAAAGAAACCTGAAATACAGCTTTTTTAGATGCCAAGTCCACTAGCCCTCCAAAGAAAAACAAACACCAGCTATACAAGTGTATAGTTTGGGGAAAGTGATAAAAATATTACAATTAAAATTTAGAGAGGCATGGTTTTACTTGAAAGATATTCACCACTGAAACGGAGAATGGATCTGAGGATTGATCACTTTATTAAATGTTTATGATTAATACCGAACCTTCTGTGACATAGAAATGTGTTTCAATTGTAATTGTTGTAGTGAACTGGGGCTCTAAATCAATGATTTTGATTTCTATTTGAAAAGACAAGAAAATCATCACTATGCTGATGCTTTCCATGAGGGTAATGATACAAATGTTATTTGTATTGACATTAAGCTTTTTTTGGTTTTGAAATTTCCACTTATATGTTGCTTGAATCTTCCTCCAATTTTTAATTTTTTTTTGTTGTAGAATAAATAATTATTAATGTTGCACTATGACTAAGACATACTACGGATTTCACAGGCAGAGTAGAATTTAGGTTGTTATGTCTTATTTAGTGAAATAATTTTTTCTTTTGAGTAATTTCTTTTTAATTAAAAAAAACCTCCAACACCCACATGCTGCTTCATTGTTAATGAACACTGCAAAGCACTTTTGCATCCTCTTCCTGTTATCTAGCTTTCCATTTCACTCAAATTTCATTCGCTAATACAAGCAAGCTATACTTTGGCTACACATTCATTTCTGGTACTTTTGAATAATGGTGTATATATAGAACAAGGAGATCAAAGAATTAATGTGAGGAAAATAGAAGAAACACACTCTCTTCCTCCACAGTCCTCAGTTTATTAATTTAATCATTGACCAATTTACATTGTCTCACATTACTAGAAAAGCACACTTATTTTAATTGCAGAAATTACTATAAAATATTCAAATTTCTACTTGTAACAAATATTTTTGTTCAAATTTCAGAAATTACATTGTCGTGTCTTATAAAATCTAAGTATAGACAGGAAGTTTAGGGTTACAGAATTCACACCAAAAAAACAACACAATATAAAACATCCAATTTGCATAGAAGCATTGTGAAGCCCTACTGATTTTTCAAAACTGTAACCAGTCTATCTTGATCTCATAGACTATTGTTTGCTAACATTTGGATCTTCAAATAAGTTTTGTAACAGTTGTGAAGGAGAGTGAGGAATTGCTGGCTTGAAAAGTGGCAACTGGAAGATTTCCCCTGGCCTGTAAGAGTTTGCAAGACGTAATTTCCTCAAAAATTCCTTCTCTAGTTATTGATTTAGTCTAATCAACAGTAATCATCACTTCAGTCTGAGATTCCTACATATTCATAGGGAAGGGTAACAAGAAGAATTGCCTTAAAGTAGTGATGTGTAGTGTAAGAGATGATCATAAAAATGTTTAGGGATGGTTGTTTTCTATGAAACTGTAGATAAATGGCCTATAAAAAGAGGAAAAATGAAGACTTTTTTTAAAGTCTCATATCTTAAATGTAAAATGGCGTAAAGAAATAAGAATTAGATTCCTCTCTCTTTAGGCAGTAAAATCAAGATAAGTAGGAATGTAATCTTAAATATTTTAAATAATAAAAGCATGTTTATCTGACTGTAAAAATGTAAGATCTTGTCACAGTTTTCTTCCCTCTCTGACACTCAAACCTGTTAGATTTTATCACACAATGGTGGGGGATTAAAGTTTTGAATTTAAAGGTTCATCTTAAACTTTTCTGAAATGGAACATTACTTTTAAAACAACCTTTAAAAATCTTTATGTTAAAATATTCAGCATGATTTTCTACAGCTCTGGAAATTTATTGCAAATAAAAAACATGACCAGTATTTTCAGACTTGTGCTGGTCTTTCATAACCACTAGCATTTTAAAAGGGTTCAATCTTATTTATATGGATGTCTAAGAAAATGCTGCCTAACGTGCCCATTATTGAAAATGCTGTGTCCAGAATTTTAACTCACTCCAAGCAATTCAGCATGTCACTCCAGTCTTGAGGGAGAGCCACGGTGCAACTGCTTGTCAAATATCAGATTTACTTCCAAATTGCTTTAATGACTTCTATGACAACATACAGTTTTGGATTTACAACCAGGGCACAAGAATGGTAGTGGGGGTGGGAGAAGTGAGTGAGTAAAACCCGTGTCGGAACAGAAAGAGATCAGTCTAATAAAGAAGCTTGAATCCTACATCATCTGTATAGCAAAAGTAAAATCAGATTTTTTAAAGAGATATTCATAGTCCTAATCTTTTTACATAGCTGACCTGAAAGAGTTATATTAGAAGAATCTAAGTGAGGTTTCTAAGTATGGTCGTAAGCAATAAGAGGTGCCTACGGTTGTTTGTCCCAGAATGCATTTACTAGGAAACACTTCAAGAAACAGCCATGTTTACAGAAGAAATGGACAAACATAAGAAATGGAAAAATATAAAGCAATGAACAAATATGTGAATGGTTAATCGATCTTCTCAACATATATATATATTATTTATATATGTACATGCACATATATGTGAACAAATGTACTCACATATATATATGAATAACAGCATATATATCAAGCATAATCTATACTGATGCTGCATTTATTGCATTTTTTATAAGTTTTGAAGAGTCAGTTCTTCATTATATTTTTTACTTTTTTGTCCTTTCTTCTGTGTTCCTTTTTCAATTACTTCAGTGCTATCATATACCTTCTGTACATCATTATCTTTCTTTTTCTTGATGTGCAGACATTAGTCCTCTTTCAAATGAAGACAATATTATCTTACTTTCTCAAATCCCTTGTACAGAAATATATTAATTCCTGAGAGTCATACAACTACCTCAGATTGTTTAGATTTAGTCATAGACCTGAAATAAAAAATTGTGCCTCTGTAGCATAAAAAGCATTCTGAGATCATTTTCCATGTTAAAAGCCTAGTCCATGATTTTTTTGGTCATACTGATAGTACAAACACACTGTCTGAATCAAAATTGTGATATTACTCAGCAGAGGTTGTATAATGCATTATATGTAACATATTTTGCATACATTTCACTAAAGCTCAGCCATAAACTGCCACAAAATTGTTGCTGTTTCTGTGTATTTGTAGAATTTTTCCATAACCTTAAGTCATTGATGACTTTTTCTTTGTTGGTTTGCTGTTGGGCGCATATATAAATGCAATGGCATATGCATGACTGCAGAGGAGCTGACATACTATACACTCACTCTTTAATCTCTCAGTAAGTCGCTTTGTTGAACACTGCCTTCCCTCTTGACCTCATTTTGCAATGCAGCGAATGCTAATATGCAGTTGAATGAGAGAGTCAGAGGGCAATCAGATACTCAGGAGACGAGAAGCTAGAGTCAGGCTGACAGGGAAGGGTAACTGCACCAGAACAGTGGTCTGCTCCATGGAATGCAGAAGATAAAGGAGAAAAGCAATCAATCAGGTTTATATTAAGTATGAAATATAAAGTTTTTTTGTGGTTTTTTTGTGTTACATAATCAAAAATTTTGTGTTCAAAATTTCAATTCACACCAGCAGCTCAGTGTGTCACTCCATTTTTGACTTCATCAGGCTTCGGAAATTCTTTCAACAGCATTAACTGCAATCTGTTTTCTACTTTAAGGAATATAGCCTTCTGTGATGCCTATTGTAATTTCAGCTGACGTATCACAGTGCTGTTCAGACTGAGAAACACAGGTTTAACTAGGCATCAGAAAAAAACTTATGCTATAACTGATCTTATACTTTCCCTGATGTTTGTACATCACCCAATGTTTCTGCATCACTTGATCGGGTGATGTAGAACGTGATTTTGTTTGGGTTTTTACTTTTATATGTGAACAGAACAATTATTAAAAAAATTAAACAGTACAGAATTCATAGACTTATCTGTTCAATACAAAAATCCTGTTTATTTTGTGAGGAAAGGAACCCTTTTTTTTCAATAGATTCAAAACCAAAGAAAATTTTCCTTTATCATTCTCTCTTACTTTTCTTATAACTCTCCACGTTGAGCTGCTTCATATAGCTTCCCTTAAGCTTGTTCATGAATAACTTATGAGCCCATTTTGTCTCAATTTCCATATTTTTGTTTTTAATCAGCTGCTTTATCACAGTTGAGGGATGCAGTTAGTCTCTCTTACCACATTCAAACTGTTCCAGTGTGAAGGGTATATATTTCATTACTGTCTCAGTGCAACTTTAATTTAAAAATTAACACAATCTATATCAGTTTGAATGAGATTATACAAGTATTTAAATACTAGTATTCTACTAGCTGAAACCTAAGTATTCATTCTAACACTGTCTCCAGTGATGTATAGGTTGTCTCTGCTAAGAGCAGGAAAACCTAGAAAAGCAAAATGACTTGCTAAAACCAGGGTTTGAGTCAGGGTTAGAATGAGCGTTAAGCTTACCACACATTGTTTTAGGTTGTTTTAATCATAAGAACTTATACTTATGGAAACACAGAATTGTAAGAGTTGGAATGAACTTCTAGAGATCATTTCGTCCAACTCCAATTCCAAGGCAGGGTCATATAGAGCACACTACACAGGAATGCATCCAGGCATGTTTTGAATGTCTCCAGAGAGGGAGACTCCATGACCTCCATGGACAGTCTATTCCTACCCTCAGTGGAAAAAAGTTCTTCCTCGTGTTGAGGTGGAACTTCTTGTGGTTTAGTTTATGGGCACTGCTCCCTGCCCTATTGTTTGGCACCACTGGAAGGAGTCTGGCACCGTCTTCTTGACAGTTGCCTGTGCGATATGGGCCCTGCACAAGTCTCTTCAGCCACTGTTGCATAAGCTGTGGGCTCCTGGCCACTCCTGGCCACTATCCTGTGACTCCTATGAAATCCCCCTGTGCAGTGCACTAGGGCACTAAAGTGCTCCACTGCTCATTGTGCTGGCATGAGAGCTTCTCACCTTGCCAACTGCCAAGTCCTTTTTAAACATCATACTAAAAAAATAGTGAAGTAAAATGAGAAAAGTACAGAAAGAATAATTATGAGTAGTCATTTTGGACTCAGAACATTGCTGCAGCAATAGGGGCACTACCAGCCTGCTCTGCAAAGAGCAATCTTTGAAGTGTTTATACAAGCCAGTTCAAGCAGTGGATGCAAGCCATATTCCTAGGGTTAAGGATTCATTCTAGTTCCACTTGTGTCTGCAGTTATAAAGACCCAGGAGGAGAAGATCATATTAAAACTTACTTTCATTTCAAACCAATTTGATTTCTGTAGTTTGGCATAAAACGTTTGTATGAAAACATGCAGATCAGAATGCACACTCAGAACAAATAGAATCGTAGAATCATAGACTATCCTGAGCTGGAAGGGACCCACAATGATCATTGAAAATCAAACTCCTGGCCTGTCACAGGACAATCTCAAAAATTAAACCATGGGCCTGAGAGAATTGTCCAAATTCTTCTTCAACTCTGTCAGACTTATGCTGTGACCACTTCCCTGTGGGTCCTGATGAACTGCCCAAGCACCCTCTGGGTGAACAGCCTTTTCTTAGTATCCAACCTAAACCTCCCCTGACACAGCTTCAGGCCATTCTCTCAGGTCCTGTCATTGGTCACCATAGGGACCTGCCCCTCCTCTCTCCCTCACAAGGAAGCTGTAACTGCAGTGAGGTCTCCCCTCAGTCTCCTCCAAGCTGAACAGACCCTCAGCCACACCTCTTAAGGCTTCCCCTCCAGACCCTTCACCATCTTCGTTGCCCTCCTTTGGACGCTCTCCAATAGCTTTACACCCTTCTTTTCTCCAGAAATAAATGTTAACGAAATGTACTTAAAGTTGTTGGCCGTGCTGCATCTTTAACACAACTGTTAATAGAATATATATTAAAAAACTCTTTTCTCCTTCTCTTTTTTTCCCCTAAGATTGGAGCAGATCTATATTATTCTTTAAATTAGCTTTATATTGCCATGTGTATAGAATACCAGTTGACGATTTATGTGATTTGGGTGAGAGACAAAGGAGAAACGTAGGGTGTTTGAGGGTACCAGTAAACCTAAATGTCCCTGAGCAGCACAGCTAGGGCCTTCACCTACACACCCTGCCCATGGGCCCAAAAGTCCCATTTCAGCCTCTGTCTTCACTTATTATCTGAATGATGTTTTAGTCTCGGTGATCTCCAGCTCAGCTATAGCAGTACTGGATCCCATGGATCCTGATCTGTGGACTGTTTTCCTGGCTTGGTCTCAGCTTTGCCTCACTGTGGTCCTGCCTGAAGATCCCAGGACTGTATCTGATCTTGACCCACCTCATCAGGCTTGATCCTATGCTCTCCAAGCCTGAAAATTGCTATAAAGCTGTCTTTTTCAAGTGTCTGTGACCAAGGTTTTAAATCTAAATTAATTTCCATTTGAATTATTTTGTTTGTCTTTCTAATTTCTTGATCATTTACTTGCATAGTAATTTTATGCAGGTACTCTATTCTTTGACTAGAAGCCACTGGGAGATATTTAAGTGCATACCAGTAGGTATCAGACCAGGAAAGCCTGGAAAATTTAATGGGAGGTTACAAAGTGTGTAGCATGGCAAGGGTGGTGAAGCATGTTCAGACTAAGTAAAACTGGCAGTATAAATAGCTTTTAAATGGATGTATAACCTTTTTAAAGGTTAGCTATTCATTCTCCCTCTTTCACTTTTATCTGACCTAAATAAATGCCTCCATAATTCCAGTGAGATCTGAGATACTGGGGGAAATTCACTGAAAACATAAAAGTGTATTCTTGAGTACCAGAAAGACAGACTTTGATCATCAGAAGTTTGGTTTGGCTTTTTTTTTTTTTTTTCAGATGTGTGACATTGGTTGATTCTCCTTCTCATCCTATTCTTTCCCTCTTTCACATGAGTACATCTTCACACTATACATATTCTTTGAACTTTACTCATTTTCAGTGTTATTCTGACCTCTGTGGTTCTCATACTCTCAAATGCTCCCAAAATTTCAACTTTCCTTCATGTCTAAGCAATTAGGTAAAACCTTACCTTGTTTTACAAACATTGTTTGAACTATGAACCAAAAAAAAAAAAATATTTTGTCTCTATTTATAGACATATAGTTAAGTTTAATTTTCCAATTCATCTACGTACATATGCTGTGTTCCACACTCTGGATGAGACTTAGGGTTGACCTCTGAATATGCACCATACAATCATCCTCTTCATCACATTTTTCCCACTCCTGAGCTTTTTCCTCTCTTCCTGCCAAGTTCTGGTTTCTTTCATAACAAACTTAACATCTTGTCAAGAGCTATGTAGCAGGACAAAAAGCCAGGCCAGTTCCCTTTTAAAATTGCTAGGGATATCCCTAATTTCCATTACTTTTCAAAGATAAATAGCTTCACAAAGACGTCTTCCACCTCTCTTACCACAGGATGCTGTACAGGTCTGTCAATTGCAATGTGTTTTTCTGAGCAAAGGTTGCTTAAGTAGTCCTTGATCCTCACGCACTGCTGATGTTTTTCTTCTACCGGAAACTCTTTCATTAATCTCAGGAGCCTGAGAGACCTTGTTGGTGAATACTGAGTGGAAAATGGCATATCTAGTGAGAATTGCAAGTCCCTTTTTTTCCTTCGTCTTCTACCTTTAGCAAGTGAACTTAACTAGATTGCCTCGCTTAAGTTTTCAGGGTTCATTTTTGAGCTAATAGTTTTCAGTGTTAAAGTTTTATTGGAAAACTTCTTTTCTTCCTCCTTGAATTTGATTTGAATTTGATTTGAATACACATCACCTATAAGTTCACTTACAGAGGACACACATGCTTTGAGGCAAAACAAATTCACTTTGTCCTCTCACGATGGAAAAGAGACTGGAAAATAATGCCTTTATTTTTTCTGCAGTTTTGCTCTGTATATATTTTGTTCATTATCGTAATTCAGATTTGAAAGTATTTTACAATGCCTAATTAGCATCAGTTTTCCTCTCCATTATTTTGATTACATATCTAACATTATTTATATTGTCTAGCACTTTATATCTTCTAATTATGCTAGTACTACACTACCCAATAATTTCAAATTTTGTTGGCAAGGAGAATAGTCTTAAATTTGTATAACAAAAAAAAATGCAAGGGATTCTTTACCTTTGGTTTAGATTTCTGAATGATGTAACCAGGGAGAACACTTACACAAACCTATGTATGTGTGTCATGAAAAACTAAAACATCTTAGGGATGTAGTTATTTAATTTCAAAATTAGGTTTGATCACGTAAGAACCTTAGGGCTAGCAATCTGGAGAAATGGAGGAACAGTCTCATCACATGATCATTTCCAAATTTGACATGACAGTATTTAAATTTCCATTACTGAAATAAGTATAAAATTATTAAATGAATGCTCCATGTGGTATTGTATTTTAACAGATGCTATAAATGTCCCAAAGGAAACATTTTCTCAGGATGGTACTGAAGACATAATATAAAACTTTTTCCATTGTTATTCTTTCTCAATCTTCAAGCAATCTTAGGTGATTGTGTTCCCTTTATAAAATTGTATTATGCAAAGCAAAAAATATGTCTCATTGGTTTAGAAATATTAGGAGAGAATATTTTCATACATTAAGAAAAGATGCTTTTCTTTATACAAAACCATGTAGATTTTGTCCCTTGATAAAACTCGTTGTGATCATGGTACTATTGATCTGTTTCTCCACGGTAGTTCCATGGATATCATATCCATTATTGACACACAGAAGTGAATTTTGACTGCAATTAATAGATCAGTTAAATAAATCTGAATTTTGTGGTGTTACACTTCAAGAATATTCAGTGATGGTACTAAAATTATTCTATTCCAACACTGATTTGTGCTTGAAATTATTGAATTTGGGCTTCATGTGGCATCCAGTGCATTAATCAACTATTTTTACCATGTTGAATCCTTTTTAGATTTTAATTATTCACTTTTGCTGCTTTATCTTCATCCAGAAGTATGAAGAAACACTGAAGACTATTTTCCCAAACATATGTAATTCTTACTTTGCATGTTTCTGAGAACTCACCTTTTTAGAAGATCACTAGGCAGCCTTGACACCTGCTTAGTAGAAAACAGGTATGAATTTCAATGTGTAGGTACTCAATCACATAAGGGTTTAGCCATCCAGCTCTACACAGTATTAAATATTTCCAGAGGACTTAAAACTTGAATTTTTCATGGGAGTATAATTGTTTAAAGACATCTTCTGGAATTAGGCCTAGGTATAAATGATAATTATTATTAGGAGAAGCTGTTTGCTGTAGAAAATTTAGGAAATAGTACAATACTTAATGGAAGGTTGACAAATCTTTTCAGTAAGGTTATGGATCATTGTAATGTAATTATTATGGAGGAATTCACATGCAGATTTCCAGTCTTAAGGTAGAAATCTTTCATTTAACAATTAAAGATATACTTTAGGATGTGTTTATCAACTCCACCGTTTAGAATATTTATCTTCTTAGATGAGTTTCTGGAAGAGAAGTTTTTTCATTACAATAACTGAGTTATCTGGTCTTTACCTATGCACGAAGGCACAGAACACACAGGATAAGAGCATCTTAAAAGTATAAAACAATTATATTTCAGCTAACACACACACAAAATAAAGCTAGGATTAATGCAAGAAAGGCAATGGAAGTGACAAAAACACCTAGAAAAAGCAGAGAAAGAAGGTTACAGCTCTAGGCATATTCACAGGGATTGACCTTTTCTCCATAGAAAAGCAATATCTGTAGTAAATTTTATCTATATTACATATATATATATATACTTCCCCAGGGATACATCACCATCCACATCCAGTCTTTAATTGTCTAATGTGTCCTCAACTCTTTCTACATAAAAATAGCTATGTTTGGGCAATAACTGGCTTTATTGCCCAGTGTAAATTCCTGAAACTAATCTTAAGCCAACTATTCAAAATAAAATTGAGGTAACTTGGAAATCTGGAAGAAAACAAAATCTCCTATGGAATAGTAGGAAATTTTCAAAACAACCTACAATTTTTTAAAAATTTTAAAAATTTTAAACAATGCCCTTAATGAAAGAAGGCTGATTACATGTGAAGTTCCACAAGAATCTTTTTGGGGTCCTATTCTGAATCATAAATTATGGAGAATTGGAATAGTGAGGATCATAGTATGGTTTAAGTTGGAAAGGACCTTAAATATCATATAGTTATGATCACCCCTGCCATGGGCAGAGGCACCTGCCACTAGACTGGGTCACACAGAGCCCCATCCAGCCTGACCTTGAACACCTCCATGGGGCAACCACAACTATTCTACACAGTTTTCTGACATTAACTCATTGCATATTCACAGTTTTCTCAAGGTGTCCATTGTTGGCCTATGGTGTCATTTGATATAGCTTGTTTTATGTATATTACATTTAGTGTAAGACGGTACACTGATTTTTATCATCAGTAGTCAAATGCAAGTTTTCAGCAAATTAATTCCATAAATGTTATTAAAGAGATGCCTTTAATTTAACTGAAATACATGAAAATCACCATAAACTCAGTTTCATGTGCAATTATTTTACTTAACATTCAGAGTATTTATCTCTTTAAGAATATAACAAAAATACATAATCTTATACCGCAGGTAACTACTGTTTATTTTGTTTCTATATTCAGAAATTAAAGTGCAATATTAAGGTGAAATGAGTCTACAATAACTTGGGTTTACTTGTGCAAACCCTAACAAAAAGAAGATGCTTTTTGTCAACTTTTATGAATGGTTTACCAGTAGATGATTGATAACTACAGAGTGCTATCATTCTATTTATCTTTATGCAACAAATTTATTCTGCCTATAACTGTACAAATCCTTAGGCATGTAACATTTTGCAGTCCGGAGAGGTGTAAATCAAGACCAGCTATTTAATTAATGGATAGTGCTTTTCTGAACAGCTGCATACCCTATTGTTACTAGGCAGTCACAATTCACTCACTTCATTGTGCTCTTACTTTATGTCTCAGTCCTTCACAGCGGAGAAAAGCTCCCCTGGTCAAATCAGAAATGGAACAGCTACACTGAGAGAGTAATTTCTTCATAGGAAGATTAGTATGGGGAGATGTAGGCAAATATCTTAATACATTAAAATTAGAAATTTATAGCAAACTATTGAAAAAATCAGTTGCAGGTTTTCATCTTATGTTATATCACTATTATGTTGGTGAAAATAAAAATTACACATCCTTGTATAATAGAAAACCTTCAAAAGACTTTGTCAGCTGTTTAAAATGTCCTAAGAATTCTGGCAATTAAGATTTTTAATTGCAATTACTGACATCTTTACTAACTAAAACAATTATAAAGTTTTCCCAAGTCTATATTTTGTCACACAGTTATAGTCATTTATATCCCATGATCATCTAAAAGTCTCAGTGATAGCCCCAGCATGCATAAGATAATGTATACACAAATATAAATGTCTGTTAAGAAATATATGTAAATAGATCGTAATGTAGTGGTGATGAATTATAAAAAGTTATCTTAATAATTTTCCTTAACCACATCAGCTATACAGCCTCGGGCTGAGATGACAATGTTTCCAGTTCCCTACAGCCTTTTTGTCTACGGATTCTAGTAAACATACAAGTCCACCACTCTCACCTTGTCTATTGATTGTGGACATAAATATCCACAGCAGTCACAAAGTAGATGCATTATGAGTTTTTGTATTCTGGCATGGCCTCATTTGACTTATGATCAGCTTGATATGTATACTTGTAGCTAAATTTTAATAGCCTAGATTGACTCATGCAAGGGAACCAAAGGAACACACCTTATATACAAAGTCAAGAATTTATTAGTAATTAATCGAAATCTTAATTAACTAATTATGTATATATGTACATAATTTATGTAGATAAAATTGTCATAGAAAAAAGTAGGAAAATACAAAACATTATAACAGGAAAAGGATAGTCTCAATAGCAGTAATGTTACAATCGTACGCAAAACTTCGAGCGTCTACTTTTTTTCACTGTTGTGCTCACTCTTCCAAAATCCTTTCATGTACTTAGGTCAACACTTGAGTCTTCAAGATGTGCTGAGTTGTAGTAAATCACTATCATACTGAGTCCTTCTCCGAGCAGACACAATAATTACAGTGATGTTTTCCTTTTCCTTACTGTAAAATTTTTTTGAGACTGTTTTTATATACTTTTTAATGTGCTCTGCCTGTTGCTTGCTCTTCAGTGGTTTGCACTTCCACCTAGCATGCACATAAATTATGAATGGTGTGTTCCTATATATATTGGATACTTGTTGTTTGTTCTCTTTTTTACTACTAAAATCTTAGTTACCAAGATCCCCAGGCTGGATTCCTTTAGTGACCTGTAATTGACCCCTAGAATGTTGTTCAATAATACAACAGCCCTGAGGCTTCTCATATTATTCCATGCCCATGCTTTGAAGGCCTTTGTTGTCATCATATGCCTGCACTCTATAAGTTGCAATTTTATTCTATCATTGTAGGCAATTCATGCTACAGAGAATGACTGCATTGTATTGGTATTACTTTGAAATCCATTATTAAATTATTATATGTTTGTAACACAACAATAAAAAGTAAACAAAAAGAAATAATGCAATATTCAGTTCCTAAACAGGTTAAAGCAAAGACCCAGGCAAGCTGAGGCCAGCCCAAATTCAGACCAAGCAAGTCTGACAGGTCTTAATCTTGAAGCTTCCAGGAGTTAGCACAAATCTTATTACTACAATAGCAATTCGTCTTTTGCCAATCCAGTAGACTATAATACCTTCCTGTAGATCTTACAGAGTTTGTTACCAATTCTGCTTATCAGGAAAATGGGTACGATCTCAACTTCTGTGATTAATGTGTGTAATCATTAACAAGCTCAAGGGTTCCATGCAGGCATTATTTGAAGTTTTAGGCTACATGAAGTTCACCTTGTGTCACCACTACTTAGCTATCAAAAGCATTAAGTTTACACTTTGATGTAACAAATGATAGATACCGACACTAATAAAGTACTGCTCACCCAGCTGTATATCATCACCCCAAACTCCTAGTTAAAGAAGACATTCTTGTTCAGATTGCTTGATCATTTTGTCCGTCTTATTTTCACAGAAGAGAAACAAATGTTTCAGGAAAACGATTCCAGAAATATGTCATGCTAGTGTGATGAAATCTCTATGCTGTTTTTTTTGTTTAGACAATTTTCACTTCTCAGTGACTGGGAGTCTTCTCTCAAAGAATATCACTTCTCAAAAAATTGACTATTTTGGATTAATTTCATTGGAAAACATAAGTATCTTCTCTTGACTTATTAAAGTTATTATCCTTTCCATTGATGTCACAAGCAGACTGCAGCTTTGGCTTGTCCACATCCTGTCACAAGTGCATCCCTAAAAATAAGTTATCCAGAAATGGAGTAGTAAAACTTAGTAAGAAAGATTTTATTATTGTAAGGGATTCTAATTTTTATTTTGAATCTAATGATCTTATTTTTTCCTTATATATACTTTCCAGTATAAAATTATTTGATGCAGCATCTTCCAAATCTCAGGAAGCGTTGTTAGATGTGTTGAGATAATTAAGAAAGTCTTAGTGGGACCTAAAAAATAAAGCTGAGGAGAGACTGGAGACTAGAATATATTGGAGTATACATATATATTGCAATATATATATGTAGATTTATAGATTTATAGATTTATATTGTGAAATTTTAAGCTTTTAACTTACGTACTTAAGTCCAGGATGCTGGAGTCCCAACACACCCTATATGTGACAGTGATAAGTTTCAGACCTCTAATCTGTGTTTCAGAACATCTGTGTGGGCTCTCAGTAACATTGTGAATTTAGGTTTTCTTCCTACACCTCTGGGCACAGAAACACCCAGAAGAATTGATCTGTCATTAAACTGAGATTTTGCAAGTCAAGACATTGACCTTAGCCTTTTCTTGTGACTCCCAATCATTGTGAAGAAACTTACAGCATTTCTTCTCTTTCCTCTGAAAGTTAAAGATGTAGAGTATGGGGTGGTATAGCAAAATCTCCATTTTCCCTGGTTGTTAAATGGTGCATCCTTCCTTGGACTTCTCCCTGTTTGCTCCTATTTTGTTCAGGGTAAGTGTTCTACACAGAATGTACAGACCATGAATGACAACTACAGGATTTGGAAGTTCACTGAAGGATCCAGATACTAAAGATTACCTAACCACATGAAGCATTTACCCTTTTATTGTTCTATATGCTGAAGAAATAATTCTTTATATATTTCAGCATAGTCCTTCTCATTGGCTTTGCTGAAGTTTATCTTTTCATAACTTCTCTTAAAAGAAAACTACTTCCTATAAAATCCTATCCATCCTCGGAATATTGTCTTCTCAAAAAAACTACATGTTGCTATAAGTAATAAGAGGAAATATAATCTTCAGTTAGAAAAATGTAAAATGTATTATTAAAACGACTTGGTTTGGGTTTCTATGAACCACTTTAAAAGATTCAGCTGAGTAGACTAGATTGGAAAACCTGCAGTTTTTGGTCAGAAATTTGTAAAAGAAGTCTGTAACTTTTAAAATCCTAGTTTTTTCTCAAATAAGTATTTTGAAAATTAAAATCAGATTATTGCCAAATTTAATTTTATCAAAATAAGTTTGCTGGAAGTGATGTAGGAGTCATAAGTTTCACTTTTTCTTCAAAGACAGGAAAAAGGGACAAGAAAACATCAAATTAAATTTAATATATAAGTAATAAATATTAACATATACCCATATTAATAAATACACAGATATTTAATATATTATTAAAATCCTTTAAATACTATTGCTTAGAGTAATAGTGTGCATTTTTTGTTTTAATTAATACTACAATATTATTAATCATGACAATTAGCATATACTTTCTAAACCCACTAATAAGACATTTAGTGAAACAAATTATATCTATATGATTTATAAAAGTAGCAATACTTTAAAAATATTTTGGAATACTTCTTTTCTATATTCAATTACATGTTAAAAAAAAAGTAGATTTAATTAAGTAAAGTCCACATATCATGCTTTGAGACTTGGTTACCTATCTATCTAAGCTGAAAAAAGGAAGAGTTCATTGCCAGGACAGTGGGTAAAAACCTTCTCTTCATTTGGAAGCAGGTCTGAATGCTAATGAGCACTAATTATCAGCAGCCTCCGAAATAAATCTTAACATCCCAAAAAAAAGGTGAACTGAACTAAAATTCTCAATATCAAGGCTCAGATTTTAATGGTATTACTGAGACTATTTATTTTTAAACTGATAGTGCAATTAATGGAAATACTGATTACAAGGGATTGAGGTAACAAAGAGTTTCAACCCTGAAAAAAAATGAAACAACACAAAATTTGCATATTTTGAGTGTGTGGGAGGAAGGAAAATAAAAGTGCTGGAAATAAAGAATTGACTAAAGAAGAGGTAGGAAGAGATAAATGTAGAATGAGTCCCAGTTATGCAATGTTTACTTCAAACATGTTTTATTCAAAAGGAAATGCAGCAGCAAAGTAATAATAAAAATCTCTCTAGGAGCTGAGAGCAGTATTAACATACATAGTTGTTAATACCTTTGATGCCCTTAGCTAGGAAAAAAGGATGTCCTGGAATGAGAGAATAACATACATAGGAACTGAGGTGAATAAAAAAGAACATTAAGCTCAGGCTGTTTAATCAATCTCAACAGAAACTTACATGAACATAAACTAGAAACAGTGTAAAGGATGTCATCTCTTTAAAGAATGCTGTCTATTGAAATTAGATTATGCATTTTAATCTCCAATTTTAATTTCCTTAGGAGATACCATTGTTTTCAATAAACAGTAAAACATTTTCAAAAAGAAAACAATCTAAACTATGGTCTTCTTTAGTTTTTCTGGGAAAAGTCATAAAAATAAAATATAAATCATAAAATATATGATACATCTGGCAAATAAAAAGAATTAGAAGCAACAAAAAACCAAAAAGTATACTTTCACATATGAATAACTCAATTACTCACTTCATGAAAATAAGTTGTAAGCCAGCACTGGTGAAGTCATGCCTCAGATACTGTGTTTAGTTGTTCTGTCTGTTTCTGAATTCTTTGGTTCTTTTTGTTTGTTCATTTAAGATACTTTATCCTTTGCATTAGTCAGGTACAGAGATAAGCCAAATTAATGATCTTTTAATTCATTTTTCATTCTGTGGATGCAAAAGTGAATATAATTTTTTCCTAATCGTGTTTTAGATTATTTTTAAATATAAGTATTCATAAATTTTATTCTTTACAGACATACAGCTTTGTGTATCCATCTAAACTTAATTGTTGTTAATCCCACAAAGGCCCCAAAGAAAGCTTCTCTACATTTAATAAAGTACCTCTAAGATTTGTTTTGGTCTTTTCAAAATTTAGTTTTTTTAAAAGAAAAACTGATCAGATTTTGATTAAAGTTAACATTTTTGACATTTATTAGAAAACATATACATTTTTTAATAATTATAAATACCCATATATTTTCGTGAGAAAAAGAGAATAATGTATGCATGTTACTGGAAATAATGAAATGCAAAAGATAGGGAAGAGAACAGAAGTAGTCTAATATAAAGAACGTGACAGTGTAAGGAGGATGACCTCTGAGTATCAGTTTTGGGAGTTTTTTGTTTGGTTCTGTTGTTGTTTTGTTCTATGAAGCACTTAAACTTCCATTAACTTCACGTAAGAGGGCTTTTATTCCTTTTTATGTTTTTAAATCAAATTTGGACACTGGTGACCCATAACACCTGGAATGTTGGTCATAGTTTCTGCTTAGA
Organism: Vireo altiloquus; assembly: GCA_013396875.1. Lineage (NCBI taxonomy): Eukaryota > Metazoa > Chordata > Aves > Passeriformes > Vireonidae > Vireo > Vireo altiloquus. The sequence goes on from VZRF01007612.1 coordinate 222,655, forward strand.
TTTGGCCATTTGACTTGCTTTATCTTTATTAAAGTTTTAAATTAGTCAAACTGCTTCCTACTAACTAAATCTGCTGCTGCTACAAATTTCTGAACAGTCATTCAAACTGGAATTGTAAAGACATAAAAATAACATTGAAAAAAATGGAAAATAAAAAGCAAGAGTATCTAACACATGAAGATAGGAAAATGCAAATGACCTGATGAAAAGTAAATTGAAATCACACTAAGCATTAAGTTTAACACAAATAGCCATCTGTTTTTTATTAGAATTGCATAGTTGTTTTTTTTTTATTTAGTGGCATATGCAGGCTTATTGTGAAATCTGTCCTTATAAAAAGGGCTTATCCTGAATTTATTTTCAACAATATTGCAAGAACTTCTGGTCATCTTAATTCTAATTTGCATTAATATTATCCCCCTGAGGACTTTGAACAATATAGTTCATATCCTTTTTTTGTATTAATTATTAAATCACATAAACTAATTCAATTTCAAATAAATATCTCTTTCCTTATAGTCTTCCACATTAAAATGTATCTTTTATTGTAAATGAACTTCTTTATATATAGATTGTTTTATGAAAATAAATATCCCTGAGATTAAATATTATTGTTAATTGCTTTCAAGTCCATCGTCTTCCTCTTGCTAGAAACCCATGATATTCCCAGGCCCCTGGGAATGTTATGGAGTTCAACAAGGCCAAGTGCAAGGTGCTGCTGTTGGAAATGTGATTTAGAATATGTGTGATTCACTAGGTTCTGTAGTCATGCTGAGCAGCTCTGTCACTTCCACTGAAAACACTGCTGCTTTGAGGGAAGCTCTTTCACTTTGTTTCTTTCATTAATCTTTATTCTTGTCTGATGACAACGTATTTGCTACCCTACTTTGACATCTTATTTGTTAATCAGGCTTTTAACTTTTAAGATAGAACTTCTCTGCCAGATATTCCCCTATCCTCACAATGCTTAGAGTTTCTCAGACAAGGGTTATCTTTTTTAAAGGAATGCATTACTTGTTCTCATGCTAACAGTGCCAGTTTTCTTTCTTTTCTGGTATCAAAGGTTAGTGCTAAAATGCAAAAAGCAGTACTTGAACTGAAGGTTCTGTATGGAAGTAGGGGTAGGTGGTATTTTACTTTTTTTATTTTTCAAATAACAGGACAGCTGATAAAATGAAAAAATGGGTTTTCTTAAGGTTTCCCTCATGCAATATCACTTTCCCTCCTATTAGTGAAAACACATATTCCCCTCTTAGATAGAATCCTATGTTTTTCCATTCCAAAAATTGTATTTCTAGGAACAATAAATAATGATAGATGCCCTGGAGTTGAAAAATACTAAATTTTTAATTCCTACTTACACTCTGGGAGCTAATGTAGAGAGTCATGTCATCTCAGAAAAAAAAAATATTTTGCAACATTTGCAGATAATTCCCTCAACAGACAGCTCCTTCCTGAGGCATGTTTAAGAGAATTTTAAAGCTTATTCCCAACTTTTTAATTGCATAAAACTTCTATGATCATTCCTGAAAGTTTGTATCAACTCACTGGATCTTTTCAGAGTAAATTTTCACTCTTAATCAATTTGTCTTTCTGAAAGCCAAACTGCTTTTATTGAAGAAGAGATGCAACAATATTCATTTCATCTAGCAGATGAGATAATTCAGCTCTTCTCATATGTACAAAGGCTGTTTCTAAAATATTCTGAAATTGTTGTATCTTGTACTTCCTGCTTGATGTGTGATGTGAAAGTGTATTGGGTTTGTGTAGCAAAGTTTTGGCAGTGGGGGAGTCACAGGGATGCTTCTGTGAGCAGCTGATAGAACCTTCTGCCATGTCCAACAGAGCCAACGCCAGACCGCTCCAAGATGGACTTTCTTGGCCAAGGGTGAGGAAAACAGGGACAAGTGTTAGCACCTTTGGGATAGCACATTTAAGAAGGGAAGGCAGGAAAGTTCCCGTGCAAAACAATTACAGACAGAGAAAGGAGTGTAGCTATGTAAGAAAAACATCTATGAAGACACCTAGGTCAGCGAAGAAGGAGGGGCAAGAGATGCCCCCAGTGCTGCAACTGAGGTTCCCCTGTAGCCTGTGACGACAACCTTGGTGAGGCAGCTGTGCCCCTGCAGCTCATGGAGATCCATGGTGGAGCAGACATCAATCTGCAGCCCATGGAGCACCTCACACCAAAGCAGGTGGGTGACCAAAGGAAGCTGTGACTCCAAGGGAAGCCAGTGCTGTAGCAGGCTCCTGGCAAGATCTGTGAACGTGTGGAGAGATGAGCCCATGATGGAGCAGGTTTGCTGGCAGAACTTGTGACATTGTGGGAGACCCACACTGAAGCAATTTCTTCATGAAGAACTGTGCCCTGGGGAAGGGATCCACACTGGAGCAGTTAGTGAAGAACTGAAGCTCACAGGAAGGATTCGTGTGGGAGAAGTTCATAGATGACTGTTTCCCTTGGGAGGAACCCACTTTGAAGCAGGGGAAAAATGTGAGAAGTCCTTCCACTGAGGAGGAAGGAGCAGCAGAAATACATGAAGAAGTACCTGCAACCCCCATTCCCTGTCCCTCTGCACCAGGAGGGAGACAGACTATTAAGGAGTAAAATTAAGTCCAGGATGAAGGTAGGGGTGGAGCAAGGCGTTTCTAAGACGTAGTTTTATTTCTCCTTATCCTACCCTTGTTTGATTGGCAATAAATTAATTGACTCAAGTTCTGTCTGTTTCCCTGTGACAGTAACTGCTGAGGGATCTTCCTGCCCTTATCTCAACCTATGAGTTGTGTGTTACATTTTCTCTCCCTGTTCAGCTGAAAGCAGAGAGTGATAGAGCAGCTTTGGTAGACTCCTGGCATCCCAAGAGTCAACTCATCACAGAGAGCTATTTCAGATGTTTAATATGAGTTGAACTGCAAGGGGTAATCTATGGCTTTGTCAAGAGTAAGCTGTGTGACCAGGTTTAACTGTATATGTAATAATTTGTATGAATATATTTTATATCACACCTAACAAAATGTACCTAATTTGTATTAACAGCTTACTAGAAACAAATGGCTTTTGCTGTTACTGTAAATGACTTATCAGCTTAGTGTTATGAAACAACATTAAAGCAGAAGATCTTTAGGCTTTTGAACTGCCACATATCTTGAAAGAGCATTACATATAAGGACAACTTGTTTTCTTTTTAAGAAATGCTGACCAAGGTTGTCAACATGAACAGCTTTTCAGCCTCTTGAGCAGCATTCTTGCCAGTCAAGACTATCAGCTGGTGTGCAACCTACTATTTTCCTTTGTGTCCTTCCAGAAACTCTGCGGTTGTGCTAATCTCTTCAAAACAGTCGCGAACAATGAGAAAATTGCTGTCCTATGAGCACTGTGTATAGATTAATAAATGTTTTGCTTGTTCTCTTTTTTTTTAATCCACTTAGTTATTTCCTGTTGTTTTATGTGTTAGTTACAGATTGTCTTCAGGTCTTTTTGTTCTCTGCCTGCATGACACCAAATACTGTGGAGACCAGTGGGAGGATTTTTGTTTGGCTTGGCTTTTGAGGAGTATGCATGTGAAAGAAAAAAATAAAGAAACAAACTCTACAAGCAGGTTTATGGACACATGGACTAGATCTATCATATAGAAAGCAGATGACTTAATTAGATTGAAGTTTGAGTTCTTATAGTGCTGTCAGCTTAGTGAAAAATAAAACAACATTTATTTTGATAAGTTTATAATGAAAAAGCATATAAACATATCTATTTTTCTTTAAAAATGGTGATTTATCTTAGACATAACTTTTATTCATCAGCCTCTACTCAGAGGTCTGTCCTCAATTATTTCATTAGAACTTCCTGCATTTAAAATTGTGATGGAGGGTCTTAGTCTGCTACTTATTAATCATAGACACAGAGTGAATATCTCATTACTATTCTTTCCAATAGAAAATATAAATTGCTTGAAGTTCTTTTACTGGATCTGAAATGTTTCCATAGCATTTACAAGTTGTGTGTTTGATAAATGCATGTAAGATTTTATTATCTGGTAAGGGGAGAGAAAAGAAGGCACAAACCAGATGATACCTGATGTGTGAACTGAAAGTTCTTATAGGATGATCATCCTACAAAGTAAGTAGGAAAGAATAAGTAAGGTGAATGATGAACAAGGAGGGTCTACTTAGTCACAGATAAATAATACTTCTTATTTGCCTTTATTCACTGATGCCATATTAAAGATTCTTTTTTTTTTTCGCATTTCAGGTAAGAAGACTGTGCTCCCATTAAATACAGTGGTCCTTTTCTCTGTCCTCCTCTCTTCTCTCCTGCTGTGTGGGGGTGGAAATGATAGTGTTTGGTAGATAAATTTCCAGTCTGCATTCATGACATGACTGAACAAAAAAGTATTGAGGACCAAATGATACTGCAAGAACAAACAGTGGAGAAGAAAGTGGTCTTGCCCTTCATCAAATCAGGAAGGACCTACTGAATTAAAGTGTGTTGGATCTAGATGCCAAAGTTGTGGTAGGAGGTGGTTGCAGGGGCGGCCTTAGTAAGGAGAGATCAGGGCTGCCCATATTAGATGCACCAGGTTCCATCTGGCTCCAGTGGATCCATCAGAGGACATGGCTGAGCCCCTCAGCTGAGATGGTGGTGCCTCCATTAAAACATATTTAAGAATGGATAAAGATGCCACGGAAAGAGATGAGTCTGGAATAAAAAGAGTGAGAAAGAGCAGAAGTAAGACCAAAGCCTGAATAGAGGGAGGAGGTGGAAGGGAATTTCCCTCACAGAAATTCCCTTATATCCATCCTCCTGTGGATAGTCTAGCCAACTCTGGATGAAAGTGTGAGGAGGAAGGCGCAGCAGAGAGATGTTATGAACTGACCACAACCCCCATTTCCCATCTTTCTCTGAACTGCTCTGGTGGGGAGGAGGTAGAGGACTGGGGATGGAAGTATGAAATTGAGCCAGGGAATAGGCAGAGGAAAGGTGTTTAATGCTTGAGCTTTTGTTTCTCACTATCCATATCTTGCTTAATGTGCAATAAACCAATTTTTTTCCCAGGCTGAGTCTGTTTTGTCCATGATGGTGATTAAGAGATTTCCCTGGCTTCATCTCAAGCTATGAGCTTTCTTGTTCCTGTGTTTTTCCCTGTTTTCTTCCCTATTCCCTCTGGCTTTCATATTTGCATGTAGCTATTACATGTGAAGAAGCCTTGTTTTCCTGAAAAAGGCTAAATAACTGCTGATGGGAAGAAGTGAATGAATTTGTTTGCTTTGCTTGCATATGCAGCTTTTGCTTTGCCTATCAAAAAGTCTTTCAACCCACAAGTTTTCTCACTTTTACCCTTCTGATTTTCTCCCCCATCACACTCCTGGGGAGTGGGATGCTGTGTACATCTATTAAACCTGTTCTGGTTTAAACCACAACACCACATTTTGGCAAAGTCCCACATTCAACCATTTTAACAAAAACATAGTCTGTAGAAACTGACTTTACCACAGACTCCAAAACAAGAGAAATACGTGGTTGTGTTACTTTAAAAGAAGTTTAGACATCTCTATAAGATAAAATCATTCCTTCCTATAGGAAAAAGCTGAGTTGAAATCTGCTGACTTGCTCCAGCACCAGGTTACAATTAAGTATTCCAACTCCTCTTCATGAATTATTGGCTCCATGCTCTATCTCCCTGTTCAAGAGACAACTCTGAACAATACCATATATTCAGATGCATGTTCTTCCTCACAAGGAAAAAAAAAAACTAAACAAACCACAAAGGATAATTTATCTGTCTTTATTGCCAATTTATATAAAATCCAACAAGAAATCCTGTTCTTTGTACTTTATAAAAAGTATAAAAAATATCCAATTTCTGGAATAGGAAAAAGATTTTGTACAGTCTTACTATGAAAGAAAGAGAAAAAACAGAAGAAAGAAAAAAAAAGAGAGAAAATTGCAGTCAGACAAAAACAGGAAGGTTTTTTTCCAATAACCCAAAGGGAGATTAAAGGAAAAAATATCTGAAGTCTATTTAAGATACAATTCTATAGTAGAACTGGAAACCAAAATTTTTGAGTCCTAATGGAAGTTCCATTGCATTTTAACTGCGTCTCTGGCTAACCCAAAGTTACAATGCACTTATTCAGCACAAGCAGAGCTCATGGCACAATACGATATGATTTCAATTTACATAGATGATGTCTTGTGGTCTTTTTCATTACTAAAATGCTCTCAGGATGCTGTTGCTGCTATTTGTATTCATCCATGCTAATAAAATTCCCTATGGTGAAATTTTTGTTACAAAGTATGGTAATTTTCTAAGTGAAAAAAAGGATCCTATTAAGCTATATATTGCTGCTAGTAATGTGACTTTTACTGCTGGTGTCAGAATGACTCAGGTAACTATTCAGTGAATCAGGCCCCAAAGAAAAATGTGAAGTATCACTGAATTATTGCTGTCAAAAGTAACAGATGCTTCATATTACAGTGACAGTAAGTGCCATTAAAAAAAAAAAAAAAAGAAACAAAAAAATAGAAATTGTATCAGATGGAGAAAAGAAAAAAAGCAAATCAACTCTGAACAAAAAAACCAAAGCAAAACCATAGTTCCTACACAAGTATTTTTGTCTGCTTTCCTGTAAATATTCCAGTCTTCCTTTTTTTCATTTAAATATCAAGCATTTTATTTCTTTTTTTTTCTTTTCTCCAGTTTTGGGTTATTTCATCTTACACTAGAAAACTCTGCAGAAGGTAATTATCTCACCCTTTAAAAAAAATTTATTATTTTAAAGGTGATAAAACTTGGGTTATTTCCTCTTACACTAGAAAACTCTGTAGAAGGTAATTACCTCACCCTTTAAAAAAAATGTATTATTTTAAAGGTGATAAAAC